>CM054934.1:24343382-24365882 GCA_029168755.2 Tillandsia fasciculata | reverse complement strand
AGACCTTAAAAGGAGACTTAATTTAAATCGTTAAATATGTGGTTGTAAAATAAACACCTTAGTTTTAGAGTGTACAAATATTATTTTTTGATACATATATAAGAGTTCAGTTACGATGCTTGTAAAAGTACCAATCACTTGGTGCTTGTAAGTTTTTTACCGCTAGATCTATTTTTTTAATTAATTGCATTCTTTAAATTATATTATTTTACCAATCACCCACTAAATTTAAGGGATCCACTATCATTATAATTACGTATCTTTTTATTCAATGGTTAAAAACTTATAGATAGTGATGACTTGATATTTTTAAAAATATAGAAGCTCAATTCTATATATAATAAAAAAAAAAATTACTTATACACCTGTTTTGGAATATACATCCCACACCTCAACCATCTAATGGGTGTGGTGTCACTTTAGTAATATATATATATTTTTTGAAATGTACAAATAGTATTGTTTGATATAACATGACAGTTTTAATAATGCCTCTCAAAAGTCATAAAATACAGTAGATACCACTTCAAAATTCTTAATATTATTTTTACCTTTATAAATTAATAAATTATATAAATAATACCCTCTGTCACATTGATTAAAAATGTTAGACTAATTTATCCCTAGTTATACTTAATTATACATATCTGTGTAGTATCATGTAGAGGTAATAATTTTTTTCTTTTTAAAAAATAACTCAATTTTTGTTTATGATTCAATATATGAATGCATTTGTTGTGTACTCATTTTTATTTTAATCAATCACTACAACAAAATTAGGTTATAAGGACACATATTTGTGACACTTTTGTATAAATGTCCTATCTATATTCCATCTATATCCAAAATTAGGTTATAGGGATACATTTTTGGGACACATTACAAAAATGTGTCGCTATACACCCTAGCGACGACACATATAGCAACACTTACAATAAGTATCGGTATTTTTATCAGCGACATTTTTTTTAGATTTTAAAAATACTTAAAAATATCGCTATAGCCTAATTTTGTTGTAGTGAATATTCTATGGATTGTCTATGTTAATTATAATAAATAATTAGCTGAAACTAAAAATATATTATACTTTTTTGTGAATCAATTTTCTTCTTTGTCTAAATTATTATAATTTTTTTTTTACTATTTGTATAGAGTAGTTTGCTACAATTAATTAGTTCTAATTTGGTACACATTCAACTATATTTATAATATTTTCAAACAAAATAGTGTTTCAGTTAACTAAAAAGATGTAGATAATACGTACTAGGCAAAATGATAATTTTATTTAATTTTTTAATAAATAATTATCAATTTGGATATTTATGATAGTTTTTCTAAATTAGAGGGGTGTTTTTTGATATTCATATTTTTAAAAGGCTAAATTATAGAATTTTTTTTTTTGTCAATATCTATTTTTTCACTTTTCCTCTCAATTTTAAAAGGCTATATTTTATCCCCTCAAAAATTAAAAAAATATTAACTTTGGATCCGCCGGTACGTGTTATATCAAGATTTCGTTTATATCATATATTATATAATTTTATTATACTCAAAATATTTTCAGACCTTCTCCTCCATGAATCGTTTTCGTCATTGCTTTGCTTGTTCGTTGGCCCCTCTCGATACCTCCTCTTTTCCTACGTTGCTTCTCCTTGCTCTTATGCTCTTCTCTTGTCTCCTCTCCCTTCTCCATCTCGTTCTCTACTAGAGCAACGATTCCTCTCAGCTCAGCGAGGGTCGCCACCTTCGCTCCACTCTGCTTTGCCTTTTCCAAGGTTTTCACCAACGACACCCTCCGCGAGACATCGACTCCAAGATTAACGGCGGCCTCGCTACATTATCCGTTGATGAGAAGAAAAAAAAGGAGGGGAAAAGAGAGAAAGTGGGGAAAAGACAAATAGTGGGTAATTTGGTTATTTAGTTATTACAGTTAATACCGTACTCTATGAACATTTCTTAATTTTTGAGTAGGTAAAATATAGGATTTTAAAAGCCGGTGAGAGAAAGTGAAAATGCACTAAATTTTTTTTATATAATTTAGCCTTTTTAACAAGATACCTATATAATTCAAAATTGGTGGAAGTAGGGTAAATGCTAGATGTACATTCAAAAATGGATTTACATCTTATATCCTATCCTAAAATAAATAGAATGTAAGATATATATTCAAAAATAAATGTACAGATATCATTGCTGGTATGTATAGATAAAACTAACCCTATATAATATAGGGTCATGAAGGGAAGCCTTTAATTAATGTATAAAACTAACCCTGTTTAAAGGTATTGATGCGTTCCATATGTCAACCTAGCCCACTTGAGCCACTTTAATGTGAATAGGGCTTGTATTCAAACAAGATCTTGTGTGATTCATACATACTTGATATAATTATTGGCTTAAATAGATCAACATCTTGTTTTATAATGAAATGTCAAGTTAGATCGAGTCACGTTCAAAAAGACGTGAGGTTAGGTTGGATCGAGTCATGTTCAAAGTGGCGTAAAATTAGTTGAGCCAAGTTACAATCGAAACTCGTAAACACTGTGTCTGTACACTTTAAATGAATTAATTGTATATTTTTAACTGTTCGATTTTCGCATGCATTCTGCCGTATGTCGTGGGCCGAATCATGAATATATCCGAACAAATTGCAATAGACAAATTTACCATTATGTCACTCGGTTCAAAAGAAGGCACCTTCAAAATGAGAACTTCAATAAAGTTTTCTACATTGCTTTTCAAATAGCGGTTCTCCACTAACACTTTTATTGAGAAAAGAGATGTGCCCGACATTTGGTGCTTCATCCCTTTGATTCTTATTTTTCGCATCCTTGCTCTTCTACAAAAGCATTTTAATGCTCATACACCAAATAAAAGGGGATCAATGATCCTTTTGCTCTATTTCTTATGTTGAAAATAATATGGTACTGCTGATCAATGTACATTCCACAGAGTTTGCTTTTTTTTTTTTTTTTTTTTTTTTTTTTTTTTTTTGCTTTTTCTTTAATTTTTATGTGTTTGCTCCGCGCACTAAGGTACTTTCTTTTTCATTCTTAATTAGTTAAGCACCCGCGCTTCGCTGCGGAAACTAAGAAATAATTAGGCATAATATATTACATCAAATTTAACAAAGTTGGAAATAGTTAGACATAATATATTACATTTGGAATTTAGGAATAGTTAGGCATATTATATTTAATTTAAATTAATTTAAAAGTAAACAGCATGGACTGAAACCAGTAATTCTTCATTTACTCTCTTCATTAGATGGGTTAGCTTCATCAAACCTACAATCAATTTAAATAAGATGTTATCATAAATAAATTATAATTATATATAATAGCAAATGATTAAGTAGCAAAACTAATTTAGATTAGATATATTACGTAAGTCGAAGTCTCTTAGGATGTTGTATTACATATAAGTCATCAGCAAATTATCCTTAGCTGCTCATAAAAA
Source organism: Tillandsia fasciculata (assembly GCA_029168755.2). Taxonomy (NCBI): domain Eukaryota; kingdom Viridiplantae; phylum Streptophyta; class Magnoliopsida; order Poales; family Bromeliaceae; genus Tillandsia; species Tillandsia fasciculata. The sequence goes on along the minus strand of CM054934.1, from coordinate 24,362,423 downwards.
TATTTGTAAAAGTTAAAAAAAAAAAAAAAAAACACATTTATACAAATTTATATAAAATACTTCTTAATATAAAAATATATAAAAATGATAGTGGGACTATCTAGAAAAAAATTTTAGGTCTGTATTGAAAGAATCAGTATTTATAGAAATCTTAGGGAGAGGAAAAAAGAGTAACTATGATAGCAAATCGATCTGCCATGACAAAATCTGTTTAAAATCTTTGAGAATTAATCATTTCTAAAAATATCACATCAAATCAAATTAAATCAAATCAAATAAGTATTTATAAAAATTTTAGGGAGAGCAAAAAAGAGTAGCTATGATAGCAAATCTGTCATAGTCTTACATTACAAAATCTGTTCAAAATTTTTAAAAATTAATCATATCTAAAAATATCAAATCAAATCAAATCAAATCAAATATCAATTATTATTATCTTCTTTATCTTTAATTACCTTAGAGTAGCTAAAATCTGCCAATCAAATCAAATCAAATCAGTATTTATAGAAATCTTAGGGAGAATAAAAGAGAGTAGCAATGATAACAAATCTGTCATAATCTGATAAAATCTGTTCAAAATCTTTAGTATTTATAAAAATCTTAAGCATAGCAAAATAAAGTAACTATGATAGCAAATCTGTCATAATCTTACATTACAAAATCTGTTCAAAATCTTTGAAAATTAATCATATCTTAAAATATCACATCAAATCAAATCAGTATTTATAGAAATCTTAGGGAGAGAGGAGCTATGATAGTAAATCTGCCATCATTTTACAAAATCTGTTCAAAATCTATCTTTGAAAATTAACTATATCTAAAAATATAAAAATTATTAGTATTTATTTATAATCTTAGAGAGAGGAAAAGATGACACGTAACATAATCTTACAAAATCTATATAAAAATAAATTACAAAAATAAATAAAAATGACGTTGCATGAATAAATTGATTAAAAATAGAAAAATAAATAAAAATTACGTTTCATGAATAAATTGATTAAAAATAGATAAGTCAAATCAAAAATTATTTAGATTCAAATAATAAATTCAAAATTAAAATTATATTTTAATTTTTATTCATAAATATAAATAATCTATAGTAATTTTAGAGACAAGAAAAGAGATGAGCAATTATACCAAATGTGATATAATCTTACAAAATGTCGAAAAGAGAGCAACCATTATACCAAAAAAATAAAACATAATCTTATAAAATGTTCACATTTTTGGAAATTAATCTGAAACTATTATATTTAAAATCTGTTTATAGTAATCTTAGACAGAGGGAAAGAGAGCAGCAGCCATTATACCAAATCTTGGCATAATCATACAAAATCTGTTTATTTTTTTTGAAAATTAATCATATCTGAAAATATCAGATTTAATGATAGGGAGAGAAAAAAGAAATCTGACATAATCTTAGAAAATATGTTATTTTTTAAAAAAATTTAACCATATCCGAAAATAATACATCACATCAAATATATATCAATTATAATAAAGTTTTTTATTTTTAAATCTTAATTTAAATTTTAATATATTAATTTTAACACATTGGTATTTTAAATTTAAAATTTAAAATTTAATTTTTGAAACTTGAATTATAAAAATATTTAACTATATATATATATATATATATATATATATATATATATATATATATATATATATATATATATATTGAAAAATTTTAAAAATTAACCATATATGAAAATATCACATCAACAAATCTGCCATAATCTTACAAAATCTATTACATTATTTTTTCTTAAAAAATTTTAAAAGTTAACCATATCTGGAAATATCAGATTACATGTAAAATAAATAAATAAATAACTATATATAAGCTGTTAAATTTTTTTAAAATTTAATCATTTCTGAAAATAGTATATCACATCAAATATATATCAATTATAATCAAAATTTTTACTGTTAAATCTCAACTTAAATTTTTATATATTAATGCTACAGCAATAAAATTTACAAAATAAAATAATAAAAAATATATTATTAAGAATGGGATTATTGCATGTAGTTAACTAAATGTATCAGCTCTACAAATTTTAACTTGGCCATACCTCTACAGTCGACATTGTATTTGCTGCAAAAACCAAAGCCCTGATTAAAATTCCCGAAGACGAAGAGACCAAAATGATTTGGCCGCCCTCCAAAGCCGATTCTAGTGGGAATACTATCCGAGCTAAAATTTACAGCACACTGAGATGATGAGCAATCAGTAAGAACATAGTTTTTATCCCGTTTTGGAGGATCACTAAATTTGGAAGTTAAGAATTACTAAACTTGAAGTAAATACTCTTAGAAAAAAAAAAATACTGCAGCAATTTGTTACTTGTGATTTATCAACCAAATATAGCAAAAGATTAGTACACTGATAAAGTCCTGTGGAGCTCGGAGGTAGCGGAAGGCGTCGCGGCGGGGCACGATGCAGACCCTAGAGCTGTACTTGGTGAGGAAGTTGGCCTCCTCTATGGCGGAGTCCTCGCCTCCGACCACGGTGATGGGGCGGTTACGGAAGATCGGGGAGGCACCGTCGCACACGGCGCAGGCGGAGATGCCGCGGTTCTAGTAGCGGTCGGAGCAGGGGAAGCGGAGGCGGCGGGCGACGGCGCCGGTGGCGACGACGACGACGGCAGTGGAGCCTAAGAGGACGCGGAAGGAGCGGGAGGCGAAGTCGACGGAGGTGACGGTCTCAGTGAGGATGGTGATCGGGGCGACGACGGTGGCGATGTCGACATGGGGGAAGAGAGAGAGAGAAAGAGTGGAGGGGAAAGGGGGAGGGAGAGATTAGGGGAAAGGGGGAGAGAAAGAGAGATGGAGAGAGAGAGAGGGAGAGGAGATTTAGATATTTTTTTTAGAGAGAGATAAGAAAGAATAACTGATCACAAAAAGAGGGAACCGGGAGAAACCGGTAGCGCAAAAGATGAAATCGAGAGAAGGCGAGGAGAAACCCAACGATCATGAGAAGGCGACACGTCAGACTTTGGAGAGCGAGAAGACGACACGTCAGACTTGGGAGAACTCTCAAATAATGTATTATATATATAGATATATAGATGATGTTAATTATGATATATCTACTTGAACGTAATGTTTTCTCCAAAAAGAATAAAAATGATGCTTTTGGTCCTCAAACTATGGAAAGAGTGATATTTTGTTCATTAAACTTTAATTAATTATAAATTTTTATTCAAATTCATTAAATTGTTATAATCGAATTTATAATATAATTTAGTAAGGTAAATGTTGATTTGTCGCTAATGCCTAAGTAATATAGCAGTATTGTAATTGATGATTCGACAATAATTAAAATTATATAACACTTTCATATCATTAATTTATCAATATTTAGTAAAAAAAATAAATTATAAAATTTGATGATAATAATTTATAAAATTTAAGTTAAAAATTATAATCTTTATGTATCAATTTCTCTTTAAATTAGTTGTCAAAGTTTTGTGCTTTACTTTTTGCTTTCTCCTCCTCCTTGCGAAAAGGAAAGAATTGATAATATTTTCCACGTCTCCTCCTTGCGAAGGAAGGATTTATCTAAATTTTTTTAATTTATAATATCTGTCCAACTAGCAATAATAATTTTTATTATTATTAGTGTACCTACAATACCAATATTATTATTAGTGTTACAATAATAATTCGTTCCAAACCACATAACCAGACGATGTGAGACTTATCTTATTAGCCCTGTCATTTAGATAGGGGCTCAGCCGAGACTCATAACACACTTTTAGCTAGTGATTAGCTCTAATACCAAATATAGCGACTTGGCCCACGAACAATAATAACTTGTTGGGCCTAAACCACATCCCAAAATACTTAAGCCGAGTTATTATTATTAGTGTCCATATCTTTTATATACCTAATCACAATCTCATTCTCATTCGATGTGGGACTATTGGGATGTCACACATATAAAATTAAAAAAAAAATTTGAAGTTTATATTCTATTTAAATTTCTATTTTTGTGGTATTGAGTTAGAATCATATTACAATTAATATTTTTTTAGTAGCATATAAATATATGAGAAACTGATCATGAAAAAAATATTAAAACTCTCCATAGAAACTCTCTTGGGTTCAGCACTATAAAAAATTCTAGGAATTGGGGTGGTGTGTTGCGATCGACTCTTGTAGCCGATTTGTGACAAGAAATAACAACCCTAAAGAAAAAAAAAAAAATGTGCCAAAAATCGAGACAGCAGTAAGACGGATCGAGAAGTTTGTAAAACAAGACGAAAAAAAGATTTGAATAATTGCGACATAATTTCGCAACTAAATAGGTATATAAAATCTATGTGATTTTTCATTATCAATTGGTTCATAATTTTCAACCATGGTATCAGAGCTTTATAGTGCTGCTTTTTTCTATGCTCTATCGATATTTCTTTTAATTATTTTTGGACAATAAATTTTGTATTGATTTGTATAAAGAATTTTGTTTTAAAATAATGGATAGTGACTTGGGTCACAGTAGGCGTAATTTTAGATGCACCAAATTGAAGCCCACCTACGAGGTCCACCCATACGCTAGGCCCACGAGGAAGGGCCGCATCCAAGCCAGGCCACGTTTAGGGCTAGAAGAGGCCGAGCCAGTGTGCTGGGCCCAAAGCGGCCCAGACAGCCAGAAGAGGCCCTGTCTGCGCGATGGGCTGCGCACGGCCGAACCCACGTGCTGGGCTTTTGCAAGCCCAATCTACACACTTGGCCTGCGGGAACCTGCCCGCCTACTGGACTGCGCACAGGCCTAGGTCCAAGCCGAACTCATGGACTTTCTGGTTTTATTTAAGAGTTAATTGCATACGGCTCCCTGTAAACATATCGAATAGCAGATATATCCCTACAAAGTTCAACTTTTCATATTTATCTCTTCAAAATTCCAACGTTATTCACATATATCCCTCCGGTTTATTATCGTTAGTTCACTGTTTATTTTTTAACAGATTATATGTGAAATGATAGTTTTGCCCTTTCAAAAATGTCCCTTCAAAAAATAGTGCAGAAATATCTGAAAGGGTAAAAAAGTAAATTTACCTCACTAACTAACTAACATTAAGTATTTAACCTATGGTTAACTAGATTTTTCTAACAGAGATAGACGGCAGGGATATATATGAATAATGTTAGACTTTTGAAAGGATAAATATGAAAAGTTGAATTTTGTAGGAATATATCTGCTATTCGATATATTTACAGGAAGAAGCTGTATGCAATTAACCCTTTATTTAATATATAATTAAAAAAATGAGATGACAATTGTTGGGGGTGGGACATGAACCCACAACCACTGCAACATAAAAACTATATACACGCTCCCTCTAACCATATAATGCAAAATTGGATTCTAAAATTATTATTATCATATCATTATTTTATATCTTTTTTTTTTTTTTTTATGATATGTGCTATAATTGCTCCATTAAATTGCATAAATTGATATATGACGTGGATTTGTTCTTAATTAGTTTGATATATTTTTTTAAGCAAAATTTTTTATTTCAAAATGTAGTGAAAATTTTATTTTTTAGTAGTCATGCAAAAAGGATGAAAATCATAGGGTGTGAGAATTACGAATAGTTTCCAATAGGTTCATCTATTGAAAAACATGCTCTACACCTCTTGGTCCAATGAAAATATTAGTAGCAAGATATATATATGTAAAGCTGTAAATACTATACTAGCATGCTGATATAAAAATCACTACACTACTAGTCCACTCTACTACAATGCTATGCCACACTACTAAACCATATCCCGGCTACTATGCCGCTACTCGAGGGTTACATCTAACTCGACCGCACCCGGTTACTCTAGTCATATTATAATTTAGATTTCATAGTTGTTCCTTATAGAGAGTCGTCTCATTCGCGCTCCCTCTCTACACGGCGATTGCTTGGGTCCCTTTAGAGCCATCTTTTCCATGGAGAGTCGAGTTTTACTCGCTCACTTTCCTACTTGCCTCGAATGAGTTTAAAGTATCTTGATACTCATTCACACGAAAAGTCGAGTCTTACTCACACCCTTCCCCCGGGAGTTGAAATATACTCGTCCCTCCCGTTAGCACTTTTCTCTCACTTGTTTTTGGAAACTTTATTTGATTTACTTTTCTCTTTTATTATAGATTAATAACTCTAGGATAACTAGGATGTCCCAAGGACACCAATTTAGGTTAGAGTTCTCTTGTTTACTCATTTTTCACATTCAACCCTAAGTCCTTTACTCTATGGTTACAAGATGCCCTAAGGACACCAATACACCAACATATCAGTCTAACCTACAGTTCAATGATTCTACGTTGAAACTCTACATTTTTTCACCTTAGGTTTTTCCTAAGTTAAATGTCACTCATCTTGACCTAGTTTTCTGCTAGGTTCCATGCCACACATATCACATCTTGACCTAGGTTTTCTCCTAAGTCCATATTCATGCAAGAACTAAGTTTATTAACCATTTCCATGTAAGGTTAAACCTTGTGCATTTACTCTTTCATTTCACTTGAGGCTAAACCCTAACTTTTACCAATTGTACATGCACTAAATGCATCAATCCTCACTCAATGCTTCTAATCGATGGAAAGCAAAGGAAAAAGAGTTGAGATCACCCATTTCAGTGAAATCCCCCACCTTGTGGTCTCTTGTAAAAAAAAGGGTGCTTGATCTTTCAAATCTAAAGAAAAACTCCTAAAATAAGGTTTAGAAACCAAAATAGATTATTAGAAATTCTTTTAAGGTTCAAAACTCCCAAGAACCAAAATATCTCAAAAATCCTAAAAATTCACCTCTTGATTTCTTGCTCAAACGTAGGTGAGGGTTTCTTCTTCCTCTCAAGGTCTTCTCCTTGCAATCATCTTTCCTTTCGTCGCTTCAAAAGAGATCAAAACCCTCCAGAGGCTCCTCTCTAAGCTAGGGTATCTCTATTTCTAGAGAGAAAAAGAAGAGAGAGAGGGTGAGAAGGTTGTGTTTGCACAGGTTAGGGGTGGGGTTGAAGTCTATGTCCTTTTATAACCCAGCCCCACCACTTATTTATATGTATACCACTCTTATTGTGCGTTTCAAGGGCGGAAGGTCCAGACTTCGTCCAAAAAGTTCGGACCTCGAACGTCGATTTTTCTTATACGCGCTGGAGGTCCGGACTTTTTCCAAATAGTTCGAATCCGGACATTGGGTCCACAATGCTCAGCGAAAAAGTCTGGACCCTTCCTCCATGGTGGGAACTTTACTGCCCAGGTCCGGACCCTTGACCCAAGGTCCAGATCCCGAAGGTCATAAGCCCAAAAATTCTCCGCCTCGAAAAGCGTGTTTTTGCTCTACGAAGTTCTAACTCCCATCTAATCACTTCGACATACTCGAAATCCATTTCCAACATGCTCATGTTCGTTTTGACTGCCACCGGGTCTCTTTGAAGCCGAAATCCAATACGAAACTTCACTCAAATTTCGTTTTCGAACCAACTTTGGTCCAAATGCCTTTTGCTCAGAACTAAAATTGCTCTAAACTCTTTTTTATCATATTTTAAATATACTCAAGGTGGCTTAGCCGTACTTTGTCACTTTAGCAAAAGTCGGTGCACCACATGTCCTCGGCCTTCACATTCAATTAGTGGTAATTGGACTGCAAATCCACCTTCGAGAAGACACAAGCTCCTTGTAGCTGGTTGAAAAGATCATCGATGCGCGGCAAGGGATATTTGTTCTTAATGGTTACTTTGTTCAATTCTCTATAGTCAACACATAACCTGAGTGAACCATCCTTCTTCTTTACGAACAACACCGACGCTCCGCATGTCATGCCCCGGAGTCGAAACTGCGACCCGGGCTCGCTAACAGATCCGCCGCCCATATGGGAAGCCCTGCATAGACGAAGCGTCTAACCTACAAAAGATAATACTACAACTATATAAATATCAGAGCTGAAAAGTATACTACTGAAATTAGATAAAACATCTCCAAATAGTAAAGTCTGAACCTCACAATATATAAGTCTCTCAAAAATAAAACTCTCAAAAGTAACTATCTACTATAATCCAGCAGACTGTACTACAAAGCTCCAAAAAGGGCACCACTATACTCCAAGGACGGGTAGGGAACTAGCTCACGATTCCCTCGCCTCGATCAGCAACAGAAGGATCAGCAACACCCGCAGAAGGCTCTGCAAAACAAATGAGAGGAAAAAGGAAGGGGGGGAACCCCCAGCGGGTGTGAGAATTGCACCAACACATAGTTCTCAGTGGGTACCGCCATCAAGCCCGACGGTCTACCGACTAAGTCTACTAGAGGCATAAGGTAACAGATGCAGTACTATAAGGGAAAGGCTGGAAATAATTCTACAGTTACCATGCCTCTATCTAAATGCTCAAAGGGTGATACAGATGAAACATGATGCATCGACTCTAACCCAATATACTCAATCAACCCAATCACAGTGACTGCCACATAGGGTTCAGTCAAACCTGCGCCCACCTATTGCCATTACATCCACGAGGGACTGGACTTACGTAGGGCATCCGTGACTGCCTAAAAAGGCCCAGCCAGAGGGACTGCGTTGACAAGTCGCGATAGTAAAGTAACATGCTCTGCTCCGGAGTGGCACTCGATGGGCGCGACCCTACCGAGGAAAGTATCTGTGCATCTCTGTCGAGCTCAATATGGCTCATGCAGGCTATAATCCAAATCTACGATCAACAAGATCGACAGTACTCAAATCACATCTCTAACTCACTGGCTGGAAATACTCGACAGCCGGGACCGCCGTCAACCCAACAGCTCCCCAAATAGGACATCAACCCAACATGCAAACTCACTAACAGGGTATACTCCACAACCGACAACAACGAAGGGTTCTGAAACCCCGAAAGACTAGAACCTACAACCCAAATCAAACAAGAACAGGCTCTAGGCATAACCTCTCATTATTCTCGACCCAAAGAAAAAGATAGCCCTTAGAATCCAGATCACTGTTAGAAAAATACGGATATGCGCAGTGAAAGAAAGAAACGCAATTAAAATTTTTCTTAAACCAAGATCACCTCATGTTTTGTTTTAGATCGTAAAAAGGTAATCTAATTGATCTCATCAATTAGGATTTAATTTTTACCTTGCGCGGGTCGAGATCACCGCGAAGCCGACGATCGTTGGTAAAAATTGTTCGTCCTTGATAGTCGCGCACGCACCCGGCCTCTACTTGTGTCCACACGGAATCACGCCTTTGATCGAAAAATCGATCACCTTGATTCGCGATCCGATCACGAATTAATTCTTGTGTCGATGTAAGGAGGATGAATCAATCTTCTAATTGTGCTAGCAATTTTCCGAAGATCGAGAACGATTAATTATGGAGGACTTTAGGAAGAGGGAGAGGATAGGCGGCTAGGGTTTTCTTATTCCTTTTTTTCTTCTTTTCCATATGTCACATATGACATATATTTATAATGAGAAAACCTTAATCCTAATCCTAATCGAATCCTAATCTGATTGGATTATCCATTATCCTTAATCGAATCCGATTGGATAATCCATTATCCTTAATCGAATCCTAATCCGATTGGATAATCCATTATCCTTAATCGAATCCTAATCCGATTGGATAATCCATTATCCTTAATCGAATCCTAATCCGATTGGATTATCCATTATCCTACGTGTGTAACATTTACACATAAGTCCTCCAAATATTTACTAACGATTAGCAAATACACCATGCAACTTTTGCACTTAAATACCTCTAATTTACAATAATTGCAAATTAGTCCTTTTACTAATAAATTAGTAAACTTTAGTATTGTGATTATAATTAATCCATTCTATAAACTTCTTTATCATCTCCTTGATATCGATCATGCGCGATTCCTTATGTGTGTGACCTAATAGGTTCAATTCTGTCTGGTAGTGAGATATGATGCGATCCCCATCGACATCATCATCGAAACTCCTTTTGATGGATCAAACACTTTTGATTCTTCCATCGTATAATAATTATTCGCCTATAATTATTCTTATTGGTTCCCACAATCCACCAGTGACGCCTAGCAGCATATGGTGGCAATCCAGTCAGAAGTGAATATTGGACTGAACCTCAAGGTGCAGTTACCGTACAATACAATCCTTCTATCGCATAGTCCCAACTGAGTGGAGGTCATGGAATACTCGTCAAACCCCATCACCCGTTATATGACAAATTTGATAGGACAGAAGCTCATATGGTTACTCTTGGAAACACCTTTCCATGAACCATATTACCCCGGCCGAGGATTTCTGAGCTTTGCCTTACAAATAGCATAGGACTAATTATCTCTCTACCGAGAGCGATAGATCCCCTGTAAACAAACACCCATTCCTAATATGAACCGACTGCAGCCAACATATACTACTAAGACCCGTGACTAGGATCAGAGTTTGCATAGTCAAACTACAGTAGCCTCATACTGAATGGCCGTGGTGTCGCAGGTCTAAGGATCAGTTGTACCACTGCAACATCGAATCAGTTACTGACGAAAGAGTAGACATCCAAGTAACTATTCGTAATTGGTCACGCTCAGTGCCCTTGTTCTATAACAACCACCTGCACGTTCGCTCCAGTGTCCCCACACTAATGACTTGAGACTCGTCATCCTAAAAGAGAGCGACACATACATCAATCTTGCCGGATCAATCATCGTCCCCATGATGATCCTCCGATTGAGAGCATTTATGACTTAATCACTAATAATATGTATCTCAAATTCTTAACTCTTAAGAATATACATTATCATCTCATTAATTCAAAGGACGATTCATGGACACATCAAACATGAATGGCATAAAATGCCCAAATTATAATAAAGATCAAGTACAAATATGTCCCATATAATAAAATGCGTCAGCCTGATAGGCTTTTGGGGCATACAACTAACAATCTCCCACTTGCACTAAAGCCAATCAGTCATATATCTAATGCCCATCTTCTCAAGATGAGTCTCTAGTTTTTGCTGAGTCAAAGCCTTAGTTAGCGGGTCCGCCACGTTATCTGCGGAGGCAACCTTCTGCACTTCAATATGTTTATCTTTGATGTACTCTCTGATCTTGTGATACCGCCGCTCGATATGTTTGGATTTCTGATGAGATCTCGGCTCCTTAGCTAATGCTACGGCGCCATTATTATCACAATATAGTGGCAGGGGATCCCTACTAGAGGGAACCACGCCAAGCTCAGTGATAAATTTCTTGATCCAAACAGCTTCCTTGGCAGCTTCAGATGCAGCGATGTACTCTGCCTCCATAGTAGAATCAGCAATCGTCTCTTGTTTAGAACTCTTCCAAACTATTGACCCACCATTGCAAATAAATAGATACCCAGACGTAGACTTTCTATCGTCTATATCAGACATAAAGTCTGAATCTGTATAGCCATTAACTTTGAGTTCTCCACCTCCAAGAACCAAGAACATATCCTTTGTTCTTCTCAAGTACTTAAGGATATTCTTCACCGCTACCCAATGCTCTTCGCCTGGGTTCGACTGATATCGACTAGTGACGCTCACAGCCTGTGCTATATCAGGTCGAGTACATAGCATCGCATACATTAAACTCCCTATTGCGGAAGCATAAGGGATCCTGCTCATGCGACTTCTCTCTTCAGGTGTCTTAGGAGACATAGTCTTAGAGAGGTGAATTCCATGTCTTAGAGGTACCATACCCCTTTTGGAATTCTCCATGCTGAACCTTTTCAACACTTCATCTATGTACATAGCTTGCGATAAACCAAGCAACTTCTTAGGTCTATCCCTATAGACCTTTATCCCTAGGATATAAGATGCTTCTCCAAGGTCTTTCATAGAAAACTCTTTGGATAACCATAACTTCACCGATGTTAACATAGGAATGTCATTCCCTATTAGGAGTATGTCATCCACGTACAATACGAGGAAGGTAACAGCACTCCCACTAACCTTTTTATACACACACGGCTCTTCCTCATTTCTGATGAAATCGAACGATTCGACTGCATCATTGAAACGAGTGTTCCAACTCCGAGAAGCTTGCTTCAACCCATAAATGGATCGTTGAAGCTTGCACACTTTATGACTTCTATCTTTGGTAGTGAAACCCAAAGGCTGCTCCATATAGATTTCTTCTTCAAGATATCCATTCAGGAAAGCAGTTTTTACATCCATTTGCCAGATCTCGTAGTCATAATGTGCAGCAATAGCAAGCAGAGTTCTGATAGATTTAAGCATGGCTACAGGTGAAAAGGTATCCTGATAGTCAATGCCTTCGCGTTGACTATAACCTTTTGCTACCAGCCTAGCTTTATAGGTCTCTACCTTTCCATCAGAACCAATCTTTCTCTTGAAGATCCATTTGCATCCAACGGGTACAATACCCTCCGGTGGATCAACCAAAGTCCAAACTTGATTGGAGTACATTGAGTCTATTTCAGACTTCATAGCTTCCAACCATTTTTCGGAGTCGATGTCTAACATCGCCTCGCTATAAGTCTTAGGATCATCTCTATGATCCTTGTCTCCCACTAGGAACATTTCCTCCATGTCCTCAATAAATAATCCCATGTATCTATCAGGAGGATGAGAGATTCTACTAGACTTGCGAGGTGGCAACGTAATCTCTGGTATCACAGAGTTATCAGGAAGGGCTCTTGGAATGCTCGATTCTAAAGAGACTTTCTCCTCTAGTTCTATTTTTCTCCCACTGCCTCCTGCTAAAATAAATTCATTTTCAAGAAAGAAGGCATGTCGGCTCACAATCACATTGTGACTTTCTGGGAGATAAAAATTGTATCCAAGTGATTCCTTGGGATAACCAATGAATCTTCCCTTGACTGATCTGCTTTCCAATTTGTCCGTCTTTAATTTCTTAATATAAGCCGGACACCCCCAAGTCTTAATGTGAGTAAAACTTGGCTTCCTACCGTGCCACATCTCATATGGTGTGGTGGGAACAGATTTGGAAGGTACTCTGTTCAAAATATAAATAGCCGTAAGAAGTGCATAACCCCAAAGTGACGTAGGTAAATCTGTAAAACTCATCATAGATCGAACCATATCTAATAAAGTTCGATTCCTCCGTTCAGACACCCCATTCAGTTCTGGTGTTCCAGGAGGAGTCCATTGAGAGACAATACCATTATTCTTGAGGTAGGTTAAGAAATCCGTGCTAAGGTATTCCCCTCCTCGATCGGATCGAAGAGCCTTAATCGGTTTTTCCATTTGCTTTTCTACTTCTTGTCTAAACTCTTTAAACTTTTCAAAGACTTCAGACTTGTGTTTAATTAAATACACGTACCCATACCGTGAATAATCATCAGTAAAGGTAATAAAGTAGAGATAGCCGCCCCAAGCAGACACATCGAATGGGCCACATACATCAGTATGTATCAGGGCGAGTACTTCGGTAGCTCTCTGTCCTTGTCCAACAAAGGGAGACTTAGTCATTTTTCCTTGAAGACATGATTCACAAGCTGGGTATGGTTCAGGGAGTAAGGATCCTAAGATACCATCCTTAGCCAGCTTGTTAACCCTATCTTCTCCAATGTGACCAAGCCTCAGATGCCACAAGTATGTTTTGTTTACCTCCTCTCTAGGTCTTTTAAAACCAATAGTATTCTCATTCATGCCATTGTGAACTGTATTCATACTAACATCCATATGTAAGTAATAGAGATTGTCTATTAAAGAACCACAACCTATCAAATTATTCCTCAAATAAATTGAACAAATGTTTGATTCAAAATAAACTTATAACCGTCCAATACCAAACGTGAAACAGAAATAAGGTTTCTAGTCGCACTAGGAACATAAAGACAATCTCTAAGTTCTAAAACTACTCCTGTCGGTAGACATAAAGGATAAGTCCCTACAGCAACAGCAGCAACTCTTGCTCCGTTTCCAACGCGTAGGGTAAGCTCTCCATCCCTAAGTCGTCTACTTTTCTTTAGCGCCTGCATTGAAATACACAAATGCGAGGTGCATCCCGAGTCAATGACCCATGTAAGAGTAGAACAAACCGATAAGCTAGTAGTTTCAATGACATGAATCTCGGACATACCTTCCAAAGTTTTATTCTTCACCTTGTCCTTCAGGCTAGCCAAATAGTCCGGGCAATTCCTCTTCCAGTGGCCATCCTTTTGACAGTGGAAGCAAGTTCCTTTGGCGGCCTTCTTTTTGGGATTTGCCTTGACAGTGTCAGTCTTTGGCTTCTTTGCAGGCTTCTTCTTTCTCCATTTAGACTTTCTTTTGGAGGAAGCCCGTTCAACAGCCAAAACTGAGCCCTTATTGACTTTTAGCATTCCTTCAGCCGTGACCAACATATTCAACAGCTCGGCGAGAGTGCAAGTAATTTTATTCATTTGAAAATTTAAAATAAACTGAGAAAATGAATCAGGTAATGATTGTAAGATCAAATCAATTTGAAGTTCTGCGTCCATAGTCATTCCGAGCTTCTCAAGCTCCTCAATGTCCTTAATCATCGCCAAGCAATGATTATTGACTGAGTGACCATCAGACATCTTAGTCCTGAACAGTCGCCTTGACACTTCGTAACGAGCTGTTCGACTTTGCTCATCATACAACTCTTTAAGATGAAGCAAGATGTCAGCAGAACTCTCCATGTGCTCATGCTGGCGTTGCAACTCATTACTCATAGACGCAAGCATGTAGCATTTTACCTTCATGTCATCATCAGTCCATTTATTTCTAGCATCTTTCTGTTGAGCTGTTGGATTTGCGGGCACTGCTGGAGCCTCCGTGTCCAACACGTAGGCTAATTTCTCAGAATTGAGAACAATTCTCAAATTCCTCAGCCAATCGGTGAAATTCGGTCCAGTTAGGCGATTAGTATCAAGTATTTTGACAAGTGGGTTAGAGGCGGACATTTTCTGCAGATGGTTAAGATTCTAATTAGTTGTGTACTTAATCATAATCCATTTTGATTAGGGGCTTTAAATCTAAATGGTGCCTCCCACTAATTTTAGCGAATCTCCACACTCCCCGAGTGGAGAAAACGGAAACTTTACTAAAAGTTTCTAGTGGGAATTGCGGTCCCATCTATTTGCACACTACCTCATCCTGACAGATTCTTGGCAATGAGTAAAGAAATGAGTGAACAACTCTTGTTCAATGCTTCTCAAGCAAATCGCAATTTTATCTTTGGCCTCCAAAAATATAGGCCTCATCCTAACAGATTCTTGGCCTTATCTTTTGGTTAAGTTAGACCCACCGTTCATCATGCAAATAAAAAAGTCATTGAATCCTCATCCTGACAGATTCTTGGATTCAACCCCTTTCTTACCACATAGCATCTCATGCCAATAGAATGGTTGCGGCTCCCTAATGCAACTGACCCCCGTGTCCGGGTGCATCAATCAACACTAAAGAGACGCCCACACCCTACAACGATGGAAGGCCACTAATGGGTTCATAACACCATTAACTTAATATTTTATTTAGGGAGATTTGTTATCTCATCAGTTTTAATTCATTATAAATTTACATCTCATGCAAACCATCGCATCATATGCACACATATATCGCATATATATATAAAAATAACTACCGGTGATGATCATGGATTTTAATTTGATTCGGGCCTGAGCCACCAGGCCGGAATCGGGTCAGAGGGTATTACACACAAAAACTTGCTCTGCATCTTGATCAGATTTGAGTAGATCAACTCTTGTCGGCTCCCTCGATCAATATTTGGTCCAAACTTGATCTGCACCGCATCAAATCTTGAATGGAACAAATCGTCATGGAACCTGAACTACCCCTTTACCCTTTAATTTTGCAACAATACAATACAACCCATAATAATAATGAGACACGCAGGTCTCCAAATTACATAATTTAATTGGTGCACGCAGGCACTCAAAATAAATCTAACACTGGGTCCTTATTAAATTACACCCATTCACATCATCACAAGGTTGCTATCCATGATCATCACCTCATACACATCACAGGCATATAATATAAAATAAAATTCTCTAATTCGATTTATAATTAATTGGGTTTCGAATTAATTTTAAATTGCGATTTTGCACAAAGCAACCACAAGGTGCGCATGATCACATCATGTAAATGCGTTCAAAACACATTGCGGCAAGCACGTGCAATGAAAGCCATGAACTAATCAATTAGTGTTGCTATACACTAACAATGCTAATTAATTAGAGCTTGCATGTCATCAATATGACGTGCGTCATATGCTAATTAATTAGAGCACGTTGACCTTGACCGCATGCATGACCGTAGTCGCATGCTAATTAATTAGAGCACCTTGACCGCATGCATGACCGTAGTCGCATGCTAATTAATTAGAGCACCTTGACCGCATGCATGGCCGTAGTCGCATGCTAATTAATTAGAGCACCTTGACCGCAAGTTAATTAATTTGTGTTACGAAACAATCAAAACAGTATATTTAAAACAATCTTCATTGTTTTGATTTCGATCGTTCCAGAAAACCCAATCAATATCGAAAAAGAGATTAGATCTAAAATAAACAATGAGGGTGGCTCTGATACCACTGTTAGAAAAATACGGATATGCGCAGCGGAAGAGAGAAACGCAATTAAAATTTTTCTTAAACCAAGATCACCTCATGTTTTGTTTTAGATCGTAAAAAGGTAATCTAATTGATCTCATCAATTAGGATTTAATTTTTACCTTGCGCGGGTCGAGATCACTGCGAAGCCGACGATCGTTGGTAAAAATTGTTCGTCCTTGATAGCCGCGCACGCACCCGGCCTCTACTTGTGTCCACACGGAATCACGCCTTTGATCGAAAAATCGATCACCTTGATTCGCGATCCGATCACGAATTAATTCTTGTGTCGATGTAAGGAGGATGAATCAATCTTCTAATTGTGCTAGTAATCTTCCGAAGATCGAGAACGATTAATTATGGAGGACTTTAGGAAGAGGGAGAGGATAGGCGGCTAGGGTTTTCTTATTCCTTTTCTTCTTTTCAATATGTCACATATGACATATATTTATAATGAGAAAACCCTAATTCTAATCCTAATCGAATCCTAATCCGATTGGATTATCCATTATCCTTAATCGAATAATCCGATTGGATAATCCATTATCCTTAATCGAATCCTAATCCGATTGGATAATCCATTATCCTTAATCGAATCCTAATCCGATTGGATTATCCATTATCCTTAATCGAATCCTAATCCGATTAATTCGAATCCTAATCGATTGGAATCCATTATCCTCGTGTGTAACATTTACACATAAGTCCTCCAAATATTTACTAACGATTAGCAAATACACCATGCAACTTTTGCACTTAAATACCTCTAATTTACAATAATTGCAAATTAGTCCTTTTACTAATAAATTAGTAAACTTTAGTATTGTGATTATAATTAATCCATTCTATAAACTTCTTTATCATCTCCTTGATATCGATCATGCGCGATTCCTTATGTGTGTGACCTAATAGGTTCAATTCTGTCTGGTAGTGAGATATGATGCGATCCCCATCGACATCATCATCGAAACTCCTTTTGATGGATCAAACACTTTTGATTCTTCCATCGTATAATAATTATTCGCCTATAATTATTCTTATTGGTTCCCACAATCCACCAGTGACGCCTAGCAGCATATGGTGGCAATCCAGTCAGAAGTGAATATTGGACTGAACCTCAAGGTGCAGTTACCGTACAATACAATCCTTCTATCGCATAGTCCCAACTGAGTGGAGGTCATGGAATACTCGTCAAACCCCATCACCCGTTATATGACAAATTTGATAGGACAGAAGCTCATATGGTTACTCTTGGAAACACCTTTCCATGAACCATATTACCCCGGCCGAGGATTTCTGAGCTTTGCCTTACAAATAGCATAGGACTAATTATCTCTCTACCGAGAGCGATAGATCCCCTGTAAACAAACACCCATTCCTAATATGAACCGACTGCAGCCAACATATACTACTAAGACCCGTGACTAGGATCAGAGTTTGCATAGTCAAACTACAGTAGCCTCATACTGAATGGCCGTGGTGTCGCAGGTCTAAGGATCAGTTGTACCACTGCAACATCGAATCAGTTACTGACGAAAGAGTAGACATCCAAGTAACTATTCGTAATTGGTCACGCTCAGTGCCCTTGTTCTATAACAACCACCTGCACGTTCGCTCCAGTGTCCCCACACTAATGACTTGAGACTCGTCATCCTAAAAGAGAGCGACACATACATCAATCTTGCCGGATCAATCATCGTCCCCATGATGATCCTCCGATTGAGAGCATTTATGACTTAATCACTAATAATATGTATCTCAAATTCTTAACTCTTAAGAATATACATTATCATCTCATTAATTCAAAGGACGATTCATGGACACATCAAACATGAATGGCATAAAATGCCCAAATTATAATAAAGATCAAGTACAAATATGTCCCATATAATAAAATGCGTCAGCCTGATAGGCTTTTGGGGCATACAACTAACATCATATCGAACCCTTCGGTGTGAGGAAAGTTACGAGAAAAAATGATATTACTAATAAAACATGTTCACTCGAACCCACGCGGGGTGAGGATTTAAAAAGTAGTCCTTTTTGTAAAACAATCTGCATTTAAGGAAATCATTTTTAATGAATTTTAGTTATTTAGAAAAATCATTAGAAAATAAGTTTTATTTCCAAACCCCGAAGGGTAAAATGCCTTCGCCCAATCAGACAAGAACATACTCCGGCGACCCTCGACCTTTGTTGGAAGGAAAAATATTGGTTTAAGAAAATCATGCGTGTCCAAAAAAGATTCGGATTCAAGGTCTGCTATCATGGTTACACCACTGCACGAACACTAGTGGCGACAAAAGAATCAAAAAACTCGACCAATCCGGGACCCCCGTTACCAAAAAGGATCCCGGCCATTGGTTACAAGACTAGATTTATATCTACCAGACTCCACTCGGGCCACCAAGTAAGAGTGTAACATGCATCACTACACTAAGAGAAATTCCGCCCACTGAGCCCACTACTCG
>CM054934.1:24323993-24343282 GCA_029168755.2 Tillandsia fasciculata | reverse complement strand
TTGCAGGGTAGACGCTTCGTCTATACGGCAGTTTTCGTACAGATGGCGGATCTGTTGGCGAGCCCGGGTCGCAGTTTCGACCTCGGGGCGTGACATTTATGGCCCGAGATTTTATGTAAGCACCAAATCAAACAAACAAATACACTACTTGACAGGTCTCGACAAGCCGGACGTCGTGGCGAAGTCCATTTCGCAAATTGGCGAACGGATTTTCTCAAAATGCGTGAAATGCACTGAAAAGGGGGGTATTTTTGAGAAAACTATAATATTTTATGTACCAAAAACTTAGGGGGCCTAAACAATAAGGTGTTGGGTGCATTTTGCACCTACTGTGAAGACCTCGGAGGTAAGGGTTAGGTATGAACAGGGTTCATGGAGATTTTTGCAAGAATCTTGCATTTATTTCTTTTTGCCTCTTGAACTCCCTTGGCTGGATGCACGAGGGGTCAGGGGGGGTGTCCGAAGCATTATGTGGCTTTCCATATTTCCCAGACCTAGCCCCGAATGCTGGAGAGGCCGAGGAACACCACCCTTGAGTGTTAATCCAAGAGAGAAGGATGTCACGCCCCCGGGGGTTTTTGAGTCAATCGAAGCGGAAAATTGCGTGTCCATTTTTTTTTTCTTAATAAGGTAATATAAACCTCATCCCCGGTGCGTGCCAGACCGCCGCATACACAAATTCTCTCCGCCAACGGACGAGTCTCCTTTGTATATGCACGGCGTCTCATTTACAACATGCAATTCAATTACAACATCAAACTTCAACCAACAACCATACAGTAGACATACATCACCAAACAACACAAGTTTATAAAGCGGCGTCAACGTTTGGAAAGGATAAAACCAGCGTTTGTAAATCCGTGCCCACACGGCACCTTATTTTGAGAAAACATTTTCGCAATCAATTAGTTTATCGTGAAAACGTGCCGCGTAAGAAAGTACCACTAGAAGTATCAAAAGCATATGAGTACACCTCATCCACAGAACTAACTAATACATGTCCAAAACAAAAGTAATCCACAACTAAAGTAATCCACAAGCAAATTAACTATTTAAAGCCTAAAAGGGAAATGAGATAGAAAACCAAGTGTCCTGACTACGGTCCTCGCGACGCAGTCTCACCGCCATCCCGGCTAACGCACCTAGTAGCACCTGTCACGGAGTGGGTAAAGTCAGTGACAAACAAAGTAGATGTCTAATAATAGCAAAGAAGGAAAAACGAACCGAATAACCCGAGTACACCGAAACCTTTCGTTGAAACCCTGTGCATATTTTAAACTGGGCACCAACCCCAGATTTATCAATTAAGTTGGGCACCAACCCCAGAGTACCTGTCGGAGAGACTAAAGTCTCCCCTCGTGCACAATCACCTCTTTGATGCTTTTACCCCTTTCGCGGTGCTGATGTGCTATTTTCAGCTGGCGCGAAGAGGTCCTCACGGCTCCCACTCCTTTGTGAGGCACACGGGTCAAAAAGACCACTCTTCCGAAAAAGTACACCCATGCGGAGGCCAATCCGCCTGTGTACGTGCAGCATCCGAAACCGGATTTGCCGAGATCGGCGTGTAGTGAGCCCCGCGACCGCAGCCGCTTCAATTGTTAGATAAAAATATAATTATGCGAAAGGTTAAACTGTCCATCTACTTTGTTAGCTAAATTGAGAGCATTTTTAATGACGATAGATGCACTTACTGCACTTGTTGCACTTATAGCAACCGTACCCACCTTATTGAAGAGAAATCGGAACTCCTGAATCCTTTGCGCACCCCTGCTGCGCACCTAGACCTAAAGAAAGTCCGCAAGGATAACCATGATCAGAAACACACACTAACATCTTAACTCGGAAAGACCCCACTTTAAACTTTTGACGGAAAAAGACCCGACACCGTCCGGTTTGCCGAAACCGGAACCCCCGCACCGCCGTCGCCGTCGCCGCCCGTCGGAGCCCCGCGCGGCTCGAACCCGCGCGGCGTGGCTCCGCGAGCGGCGCCCGCGCGGCGCGGCTCTTCGCGCGGGCGTCCGTGCGGGTGCTGCCCGCGCGGCGGCCGCGCGGTGCCCGCGCGGCGCCCGCGCGGGTGGGGCCCCGCGCGGCGCCCGTGCGGGGTCGCCCGCGCGGCGCCCCGCGCGGTGCCCCGCGCGGGTGCGGGCCCGTGCGGCGCCCGCGCGGGGTTGCCCGTGCGGCGCCAGCGCGGATGCCCCGCGCGGCGCGCGCAGGTGCGGGCCCGCGAGGCGCCCGCGCGGGGTTGCCCACGCGGCGCCCGCGCGGGTGCGGCCCGCGCGGGGTTGCCGGCGCGGCGCCCGCGCGGTTGCGGGCCCGCGCGGGTGTCGCCCGCGGGGCGGCCGCGCGGTGCCCGCGCGGCGCCCGCGCGGGCGGGTGCGACCCGCGCGGTGCCCGCGCGGTCCCGTCGCCGCTTGCGGCAGCGTCCGGCCGTCCGCGGCTCTCCTCCGCGCGATGCCCTAGCGGCACCGCGCGTCTCCGCCGTCCGTTCCGTGCCCTAGCATGATGACGATGATGGCGACGGTAACGGGGACGACGGAGAACCCAAGAACTTGACAAAAAGGGCGACGGAAAAATCCCAAAAAAACTTCTAAAATTATTTTACTCACCGAAAATCGTCGGGAAGGTCGCCCGTCGTGTTTTTGCCTTCGGATCGTGTTTGGGACGATCGGGCTCCTTCTCTTTTTCTTCTCCTTCCTTCGGCTAGGGTTCCGTCTTTTTTTTTCCTTTTTCCCTTTTCTTTCTCTTCTCTCCGGTTAGGGTTTTAATTTCTTTTCTTATCTTTCGGATGACGGGGATTGTTTAAATACCCCCTTTTATTTAATTATTTTTTTATTATACGATACGTAGAAAGGAAAAACCCGAAACATCCGGATTTATTAAATATCCGATCTACGAGATAAAATCCCCACCTTTTAAATCCTGGCCATCGATTATTTAATCCCCTTCATTAAATAATCTCGGGAATAAATTCTCAATTTTAAATACACATACAATTAATTTTCCCCTTTTATTCGTACGTAAGAGAATTCAAATTTCCGTCAACGGATAATTAATTACTTAATTAATTAATTATCCCCTACGAGATAACCCACCTTATCTCCTACGGGTGCAAGATATTTTGCACGGATTCCGATGCGTGACTAATCCCCGCGTCACTAAGGATCCCGTTCCGGGAGATCCCGACATCGGATTTCGAATCCGATCGCACCGTCGGTCGTCATTTTTCGCGCTCTATCGCAGAAAAATACACGCACCCCGCCCCGGCCGACCTTTGAAAATTAAATAATTTTATTTCGCTTAAGGCTTAAGCAATCACATGCGAGTCAAAAATACCCCTAAGGGTCGGATCACTACAAAGGAAGAAGAAGAAGGTTGGAAGAAATTTCTTCCAACTTGAACCTGAGTGTTCCTGTGGTGTTCTCTGGTGTCTGAGGGACCATCTTGAGTGATTGCTAAGGCTGCGCGAAGAAGAGGAAGTGAGAACCGGCTTCCTCCTTCTTCATCGATTCCGGCAAAGGTAAGGACACTAAACCACTGGTTGTTTGCACCCTAGACCACTAACAGTAGGTTAGTAAAGTTATTAGGATGCTCCCTGCACAAGCCCGAGCTCCCATGCATGTTGGTTAGCCGGCGGGGGATTAAGATGGCCGGAAACCTAACCTAGCTCCGCCTCGAGAGATCTAGGCAACCACTGAACCAAATCGAAAAATAAAATGAAGGGCTTGAACTGTAGAACCCATAGGTTAATTCTGCAAAGTTTCAACAAGTTTGGTTGAGTATTTACCTCGCAGATCGAAACCCTAGTTTTTCGGGTTTTGTATGTTGGCCGAGCTTCTTGCTCCAGCGCCGGCGCGCTTCCCCGCCGCCGGCCACTTGCTCAAACTTCTTCCTGAGAGTGAGGGGATTTCATTCATGCATTTGCATGTAGCCCATGCAGCCCTAGGGTGGCGCGGCCATGGATAACCCGAAATGAGGTCAAATCACGGCCGCCGGCGCTCCGGCCATCTCCGGCCGGGGAGTCATGGTCGGGAAGCTTTCTATGGACCATTAGAAACTTTCCATCCATGATAAAATACTTCATGAAGCCTCTGTAAGAATTCACCATTAGAGGTGAAAAGCTCAAACCGAGCTCTTCTCCGCCACCGTCGCCGCCGTGTCCTGTGCCGGGCACGGGTCCAGGTAAACTTGATATGTGATTTAGCATCCATTAGGCCAAGTTATTTGGTCCCAGATGCTTTGGCTTACTGGTCACGAATTTCAAAGCTTTGGGACTTCATCTTCTTCCTCGAGCCCGACCAACCAATGCATCCGAGATGACCTAGACTTGCTGGGATCATTGCCTGGGTCCTAATAAACATTTCCTTCCAAGTTTTAAAGATTTTGGTTCAGTAATTGCAGAGAATGAACTCTGGGATGGGATCGTGTGTGTTGAGTGGATTAGTGCACACCATGTGTTTGTTATAATGCCACAGTGAAAAATTATTTGGATTTAGGCTTCGATGTAAATATGAAACTTGCTTAATTTCATCCCCTGAGCTTTATGCTCACTTCAGATCAAACAAGATCTGTGTGGACAGAGGTTTGAAGCTTTGTGCTTAATGTTAGTGAGCAAGGATGGTGGATCTTTTGATCCAGCCGTTTCTATGCTGCACTTGGGAAAGCACAGTAATTTTTAAGGTATTTTAAGCATGACTCTCAAACAGAATTTGAATTGGTCAAGTAAAAGTTGAGTTCTAATGTAATCATGCTCTAGAATGAATAGTTGGCCAAAGTCCTGTTTTTGGACTGTTTGAAAAATTGTAACAGTGAGCTCCTGGCTAATTTGGGGTCACTGGACGCGATGCTCGCGTTAAAAATTGATTTTGATAAACCGGAGAAACAAAAATGCAAAATGGCTATGTTAGAGGAGTGTTTTATGGCCCGAAGTTTTCCTCGAGATGCGTGCTGCCACAAATGTGTGAGCACGGTGTTCAGCAAGTTAAAAGTCACCTGCTGGAAGTGACGGCTCGTTAAAATGAGTTTCCAGTTGAAAGAACGAGCGAAAACAGTGCTCAAACGACACTATTGTTTAAGTAATTAGAGGGTTTAAGTTGATTTGGAATAAGTTAGAGTCAGAGTTGATCCCTGATCAATATGTTGATTCAGGTCTATCCAGTTTGCATCTGGTTCTGAGCGTATGGTCGATTCAGTCTAGTCGCCTGCGATTTGACAGGTGGGTTTATCTTCGGTCCGGGCTTTATCATTTCGGCCCTCTGTGTACGGTATTGGTTGGACCCCTGTTTCTGGAAGCTTAACTATTACTTTGAGTCTGCCTTCCTTTTGATTCAGTTTATACTGCTTTATGCCTGAGTTATGACTTTTATCAGTTATCTGATACCTTGCATGATTGATCTTTAGTTGCTTCCAGATATTATGACTCTATTCCTGGACATTTGCCATGACTGATTGGTCATTAGCTAGCTTGCACATTTATACTTGATCCATGCTCTAGTGGTTGTTGATTATCTTCTGCATATGATTGAGATTTAGTGGCTATTCTACATTGTACCCTTATTGGGATTTTGGTCATTTGCTAGTTTGCATACCTGTTTTTCAGTACCCCCTGATTATTCTGATCCATGTTATAGGAGTGGATGATTATTCCTACATATGATTTGAGATTCAGTTGATTCTGATATTGCATCGTTGATTGGATTGTTTCGGCTTGTTGTTCACCCGTTATGCTGCTAAATACATGATTTTATTGAATAAATGCTTTTACCGAGCTTCGTAGGGTAGCCTGAGTCTGTTCTTGTTTGATAGGACAAGGGCAACGCTCTTCGAGGTTTGGACCTAAAACCTACCGAGCTTCGTAGGGTCGCCTGAGTCTGTTCTTGTTTGATAGGACGAGGGCAACGCTCTTCGAGGTTTGGACTTTTCAAAATGTTTTTCTCAAAAACATGTGTTTGGTCTGCATGACTGGTTAGTCTGCATGATTGGTATTCAGTTGTTGTTGTTGATCTTGCATTGAGTAGGGATGTTGTTATTATATCACTGTTGCATCCCAGAGGGGATTGATTCTGGCTTGTTGCCGATTACCCGGTCTGTGGACCGTGAGCTTGAGCATTTGCATGATTGATCGCCCGCACCGTTGTACTTCACGAACATTGCCGGGGTCGCTCCCCGTGGATATTGTTCTTTACCGGTAAAGTGGTCTAGAGAAAGGCCCGTGAGCCCCCTGATAGCACTTGTGGGTGCGGGGTTATGTCAGCCAGATAGGTGCCAGATCATGGCATGAGCCTGAGGTTCTGTGTGACCAATAGTGGCATTGATTGGGAACTTGATATTCTTATGATTGATGCATAGCTTTTATACTTCCATATTCTAGCATGATCGGTACCTATTGCATATGTTGCTTTTAGTCTGCTTTTGTTTTATCTCATGATTCCTGATTTCGGTTTGAAGATATTCATTTGTTGATACCTACCTATACAATTATTCCGCATGCTTGGTTCATTATATTCCTGTCAAGATTATACTAATTCCTGTTGGTTATTCATTCACTTCATAAATGCTTACCTAATGTGATCTTTACTATCCGCTAGTATTGTATACCAGTAGGTACGATCTGCTATTTCTTGGCTCGTCGTGCCCACTGGGATACACTCCGGTGTGTCTCACACCCTCGGGTGACTGTTTTTCAGGTCGAGCGGGTGTTGGGATGTCGGGACGAATTGGCGAGGTATCGATATAGAGGTTGACCCTGGACAGCCAAAAAGTTATGTAATAAATGTTGAGAGAAAGGAAATTGTATTTCAGTTGTATATTTGTAAAGATAGTTGTAAAGTTAACTTGTAATATTTGTTTAGAGTTGTACGTAGTTAGTACTCTGATGTTGTTGCCAAGCTTGCCGTGCATATATAGAAAAGGCTCAATTCCATAGGGGATTGGGACTCTTCTATATATGTGGCGGTCTGTCATTGCCCTGGCTGTTTTTGCAACTCTGATTTAAAAAAAAAAAAAAAAAAAATAAAAAAAAATTATACATTGGTTTTTGAACTCGGGGCGTGACACGTTATTTTCGCCTGCTTTCCAAATTGAGAGTTAGAGTTGATGACGTTCCTGATGGTGGGGCCTTTACCTTTCTTGTTTGGTTGTGATGGCGTACTTCGAGTAGATTTGGACGAGTTAGTACCGAGGGTTTGCTTTTGAGCTTGTTGCTTTTCCCCGCAATTTGTTGGAAGTCCTCGTGTTTCCACATCCCAGCTCAGTGGTATTATGTTTTGGATCCCTTGCCCGTGATTCACTCACTCCGCTTAAGATCCGTGAGTGTTTAGAGTATGAGGGACACCCGTTGCGAATTCTGGCTCGTGAGATGAGAGGATTGCGCAACAGGGCCATGCCGTACTTGTTGTTGTTGAGGAGCAATCACGGAGAGCGAGTGGCGACTAGGGAGTTGGAGACGGTGTTGATGGATACCCACCCTTCTGTTTGAGACTCCCGTTGAGGTTTGTTAGTTTCGAGGACGAAACTTTCTTTTAGTGGGGAAGGATGTGATAACCCGGATTTTCACGGTGGTTTGCAGCATGTTCAGTGGCTTCTGGAGGCCTATGATGTGTGATGGAGATGGTTGCGCGCAAATCAGACCTCAGATTTGGACCCAGCGCGAAATTTAGATTAAGATTGCTTATCTGGATGCCTTCGACAAATTTTAGAAGCAGAATTTGGCAAAACGGATATCGGATTTGGACTCAGCGCGCGAAAACGATGAAAATGAACTATTTACTTATCTTTTTCGGAGCCCGGATGCCAAAATGCGGATTTCGAGGCATGGTGCACTGTTTCGGCAGCCGGCGGGCAGCGCCGGCGGCGCGGGTAGGTGGCGGCGCGGGTAGGTGGCCTGGCGCGGGTGCGGGCAGGTGCGTGCACGGCGACGGGCAGGTCGGTCCACGAGATTTGGGCGTGCATCGAGACCAGCGAACTTTCGGCGTGGACATGTGGTAGGCAATGATTGGTTGGTCAACGCACGCGTGACAGCGCGCTGGTCGCGGCGCACCGTGGACCCGCCAGGCCACGTGTCGCCTGCCCATTGGCGGGCGCAGCGACCCGGCTGCCCCGCCATGAACCGCGGACCACGGTTTTCGCCGTGGACCGCGCTGCCACGCGGCGCGCCGCGATTGGCGGGCGTGCGGGGCGCGGAGCGGGCCACGTGGTGCGCCCGGGGGATTTCGGGCGCGCACAGTACCGGGCCGGGCCGGATTCGGGCGCCCAATTCCTGCGCCCGAATCCGGATTCTCCTCTTGTGTGGACTTGGGCTATAAAAAGCCCATTTGGGGTTTTATTTGTGGGCTTTTCCTCCGAGCTCTTGAGCCCATTTTCGGCAGGGAGGTTCCTCAGCGAGTTTTCTTCGATTCTCGGCATCTTGGGAATTTTTGGAAGGCGTGTCATCTGCGTTCTTCTTGACATCGCGAGCTTCGACGCGCCTTTGATACCAAGTTTTTTTTGCCGATGCTTCTTCCGCGAGCTCCCTAGGACTGACGGGAGGGAGTTTTGGCCGATTTCTGCGGCATCGGTTCCACAAAAGGTAAATCTTCGTTTTTCGTGTTTATTGCTCCTCTCAGTTTTGGTTTTTTATTGAGGTATTCGGAGCATCTTTGAACCCCTTTCTTGCTGCTGGTTTTCTTAGACCCCCCGAGCTTGTTCAATTTTTATCTCCGCGCTCGGCTATCAGATTTCAACCTGTAAGGACTCGATCGATATCTACGCTTCGCGTGGATTATAGCCATATTTTTATTGGAATTTTTGGAGATCATCTCGCAGGTGATATTTTGAATTCTTTCGGACTGACCTTTTCGCAGATTTGTGATCGTGGGGATTTTTAGTTACCGCGGTATTTGGACTGTATCTTTGTACCCAGGAGGAGTTTTCAGGTGTTTTTGGACTCGTTGGAATCGTGAGAACCTGAGGATTATCCACGTTCAGTTTGGACCTTGGATCGACAGGCACTTTCTGGTGGGTTGCTTCGTCTTCAAAATCGGTGGACAATTCTCTAATAATTCTATTGAATAGAATTGCATGCATGATTGCGAGAGAGTTAGGAAGCATGTTAGAGTGAGAGATGATACTTTCTTGTGTTGTTATTGAGTTCATATCGACTAATGCTTCCTAGTTGTATTAACAAATGTTATTATTGAAACTTGACCTAGCACCCTGTCATATGATGTATGTTCAACCAGACTAGTAGAAAACTCTCACTTGGGCTAGGTTTACTTCTGCTTTAGATATTCACACTTTACATTAGACATTCATACTTTACATTCTATCCCTGGGTATAGTATTTTCCTCGCCCGAGTAGTGGGCTCAGTGGTCGGAATTTCTCTTAGTGTAGGATGCATGTTACACTCGTACTTGGGGGCCGAGTGGAGTCTGGTAGATATAGCTAGTCTTGTACCAATGGCGGGAGCCGTTTGGGTAAACGGTGGTCCCGGATTGTCGAGTTTTTTGATTTGTTTGTCGCCACTGTGTTCGTGGCAGTGGTGTACCAGTGATAGCAGGACCTTGAATCCAGAATCTTTTTGGACACGCATGATTTCAGTAAACCAATATTTTTCTTCCAAATGTCGAAGGGTCGCCGGAGTATGTTCTTGTCTGATTGGGCGAAGGCATTAGCCCTTCGGGGTTTGGAAATAAAACTTATTTTCTAACTGATTTTTCTAAAATAACTAAAATTCATTAAAATGAATTTCCTTAAATGAAGATGGTTTTACAAAAAGGAACTACTTTTAATCCTCACCCCGCGTGGGTTCGAGTGAAAATGGTTTTTAGTAATATCATATTTTTCTGTAAACTTTCTCACCCGAGAGGGTTCGAGTGATTGTTAGTTGTATGCCCCAAAAGCCTATCAGGCTGACGCATTTTATTATATGGGACATATTTGTACTTGATCTTTATTATAATTTGGGCATTTTATGCCATTCATGTTTGATGTGTCCATGAATCGTCCTTTGAATTAATGTGATGATAATGTATATTCTTAAGAGTTAAGAATTTGAGATACATATTATTAGTGATTAAGTCATAAATGCTCTCAATCGGAGGATCATCATGGGGACGATGATTGATCCGGCAAGATTGATGTATGTGTCGCTCTCTTTTAGGATGACGAGTCTCAAGTCATTAGTGTGGGGACACTGGAGCGAACGTGCAGGTGGTTGTTATAGAACAAGGGCACTGAGCGTGACCAATTACGAATAGTTACTTGGATGTCTACTCTTTCGTCAGTAACTGATTCGATGTTGTAGTGGTACAACTGATCCTTAGACCTGCGACACCACGGCCATTCAGTATGAGGCTACTGTAGTTTGACTATGCAAACTCTGATCCTAGTCACGGGTCTTAGTAGTATATGTTGGCTGCAGTCGGTTCATATTAGGAATGGGTGTTTGTTTACAGGGGATCTATCGCTCTCGGTAGAGAGATAATTAGTCCTATGCTATTTGTAAGGCAAAGCTCAGAAATCCTCGGCCGGGGTAATATGGTTCATGGAAAGGTGTTTCCAAGAGTAACCATATGAGCTTCTGTCCTATCAAATTTGTCATATAACGGGTGATGGGGTTTGACGAGTATTCCATGACCTCCACTCAGTTGGGACTATGCGATAGAAGGATTGTATTGTACGGTAACTGCACCTTGAGGTTCAGTCCAATATTCACTTCTGACTGGATTGCCACCATATGCTGCTAGGCGTCACTGGTGGATTGTGGGAACCAATAAGAATAATTATAGGCGAATAATTATTATACGATGGAAGAATCAAAAGTGTTTGATCCATCAAAAGGAGTTTCGATGATGATGTCGATGGGGATCGCATCATATCTCACTACCAGACAGAATTGAACCTATTAGGTCACACACATAAGGAATCGCGCATGATCGATATCAAGGAGATGATAAAGAAGTTTATAGAATGGATTAATTATAATCACAATACTAAAGTTTACTAATTTATTAGTAAAAGGACTAATTTGCAATTATTGTAAATTAGAGGTATTTAAGTGCAAAAGTTGCATGGTGTATTTGCTAATCGTTAGTAAATATTTGGAGGACTTATGTGTAAATGTTACACACGAGGATAATGGATTATCCAATCGGATTAGGATTCGATTAAGGATAATGGATTATCCAATCGGATTAGGATTCGATTAAGATAATGGATAATCCAATCGGATTAGGATTCGATTAGGATTGGATTAGGATTAGGATTCGATTGGATTTTATCTCATTATATTAATATATGTAATATGTGACATAGGATTAGAAATTATAAGAAAAACAGAAAAAGAAAAAAAGAAAAGAAAACCCTAGCCGCCTATCCTCTCCCTCTTCCTAAAGTCCTCCATAATTAATCGTTCTCGATCTTCGGAAGATTACTAGCACAATTAGAAGATTGATTCATCCTCCTTACATCGACACAAGAATTAATTCGTGATCGGATCGCGAATCAAGTTGATCGATTTTTCGATCAAAGGCGTGATTCCGTGTGGACACAAGTAGAGGCCGGGTGCGTGCGCGGCTATCAAGGACGAACAATTTTTACCAACGATCGTCGGCTTCGCGGTGATCTCGACCCGCGCAAGGTAAAAATTAAATCCTAATTGATGAGATCAATTAGATTACCTTTTTACGATCTAAAACAAAACATGAGGTGATCTTGGTTTAAGAAAAATTTTAATTGCGTTTCTTTCTTCCGCTGCGCATATCCGTATTTTTCTTACAGTGGTATCAGAGCCACCCTCATCGTTTGTTTTAGATCTAATCTCTTTTTCGATATTGATTGGGTTTTCTGGAACGATCGAAATCAAAACAATGAAGATTGTTTTGAATATATTGTTTTGATTGTTTTGTAACACTAATTAATTATTGCGCAAGGTGCTCTAATTAATTAGCATGCGACTACGGTCATGCATGCGGTCAAGGTGCTCTAATTAATTAGCATCGACTACGGTCATGCATGCGGTCATGGTGCTCAAATTAATTAGCATGCGACTACGGTCATGCATGCGGTCAAGGTCAACGTGCTCTAATTAATTAGCATATGACGCACGTCATATTGATGACATGCAAGCTCTAATTAATTAGCATTGTTAGTGTATAGCAACACTAATTGATTAGTTCATGGCTTTCATTGCACGTGCTTGCCGCAATGTGTTTTGAACGCATTTACATGATGTGATCATGCGCGCCTTGTGGTTGCTTTGTGCAAAATCGCAATTTAAAATTAATTCGAAACCCAATTAATTAGAAATCGAATTAGAGAATTTTATTTTATATTATATGCCTGTGATGTGTATGAGGTGATGATCATGGATAGCAACCTTGTGATGATGTGAATGGGTGTAATTTAATAAGGACCCAGTGTTAGATTTTTTTGAGTGCCTGCGTGCACCAATTAAATTATGTAATTTGGAGACCTGCGTGTCTCATTATTATTATGGGTTGTATTGTATTGTTGCAAAATTAAAGGTAAAGGGGTAGTTCAGGTTCCATGACGATTTGTTCCATTCAAGAGTTGATGCGGTGCAGATCAAGTTTGGACCAAATATTGATCGAGGGAGCCGACAAGAGTTGATCTACTCCAATCTGATCAAGATGCAGAGCAAGTTTTTGTGTGTAATACCCTCTGACCCGATTCCGGCCTGGTGGCTCAGGCCCGAATCAAATTAAAATCCATGATCATCACCGGTAGTTATTTTTATATATATGCGATATATGTGTGCATATGATGCGATGGTTTGCATGAGATGTAAATTTATAATGAATTAAAACTGATGAGATAACAAATCTCCCTAAATAAAATATTAAGTTAATGGTGTTATGAACCCATTAGTGGCCTTCCATCGTTGTAGGGTGTGGGCGTCTCTTTAGTGTTGATTGATGCACCCGGACACGGGGGTCAGTTGCATTAGGGAGCCGCAACCATTCTATTGGCATGAGATGCTATGTGGTAAGAAAGGGGTTGAATCCAAGAATCTGTCAGGATGAGGATTCAATGACTTTTTTATTTGCATGATGAACGGTGGGTCTAACTTAACCAAAAGATAAGGCCAAGAATCTGTTAGGATGAGGCCTATATTTTTGGAGGCCAAAGATAAAATTGCGATTTGCTTGAGAAGCATTGAACAAGAGTTGTTCACTCATTTCTTTACTCATTGCCAAGAATCTGTCAGGATGAGGTAGTGTGCAAATAGATGGGACCGCAATTCCCACTAGAAACTTTTAGTAAAGTTTCCGTTTTCTCCACTCGGGGAGTGTGGAGATTCGCTAAAATTAGTGGGAGGCACCATTTAGATTTAAAGCCCCTAATCAAAATGGATTATGATTAAGTACACAACTAATTAGAATCTTAACCATCTGCAGAAAATGTCCGCCTCTAACCCACTTGTCAAAATACTTGATACTAATCGCCTAACTGGACCGAATTTCACCGATTGGCTGAGGAATTTGAGAATTGTTCTCAATTCTGAGAAATTAGCCTACGTGTTGGACACGGAGGCTCCAGCAGTGCCCGCAAATCCAACAGCTCAACAGAAAGATGCTAGAAATAAATGGACTGATGATGACATGAAGGTAAAATGCTACATGCTTGCGTCTATGAGTAATGAGTTGCAACGCCAGCATGAGCACATGGAGAGTTCTGCTGACATCTTGCTTCATCTTAAAGAGTTGTATGATGAGCAAAGTCGAACAGCTCGTTACGAAGTGTCAAGGCGACTGTTCAGGACTAAGATGTCTGATGGTCACTCAGTCAATAATCATTGCTTGGCGATGATTAAGGACATTGAGGAGCTTGAGAAGCTCGGAATGACTATGGACGCAGAACTTCAAATTGATTTGATCTTACAATCATTACCTGATTCATTTTCTCAGTTTATTTTAAATTTTCAAATGAATAAAATTACTTGCACTCTCGCCGAGCTGTTGAATATGTTGGTCACGGCTGAAGGAATGCTAAAAGTCAATAAGGGCTCAGTTTTGGCTGTTGAACGGGCTTCCTCCAAAAGAAAGTCTAAATGGAGAAAGAAGAAGCCTGCAAAGAAGCCAAAGACTGACACTGTCAAGGCAAATCCCAAAAAGAAGGCCGCCAAAGGAACTTGCTTCCACTGTCAAAAGGATGGCCACTGGAAGAGGAATTGCCCGGACTATTTGGCTAGCCTGAAGGACAAGGTGAAGAATAAAACTTTGGAAGGTATGTCCGAGATTCATATCATTGAAACTACTAGCTTATCGGTTTGTTCTACTCTTACATGGGTCATTGACTCGGGATGCACCTCGCATTTGTGTATTTCAATGCAGGCGCTAAAGAAAAGTAGACGACTTAGGGATGGAGAGCTTACCCTACGCGTTGGAAACGGAGCAAGAGTTGCTGCTGTTGCTGTAGGGACTTATCCTTTATGTCTACCGACAGGAGTAGTTTTAGAACTTAGAGATTGTCTTTATGTTCCTAGTGCGACTAGAAACCTTATTTCTGTTTCACGTTTGGTATTGGACGGTTATAAGTTTATTTTTGAATCAAACATTTGTTCAATTTATTTGAGGAATAATTTGATAGGTTGTGGTTCTTTAATAGACAATCTCTATTACTTACATATGGATGTTAGTATGAATACAGTTCACAATGGCATGAATGAGAATACTATTGGTTTTAAAAGACCTAGAGAGGAGGTAAACAAAACATACTTGTGGCATCTGAGGCTTGGTCACATTGGAGAAGATAGGGTTAACAAGCTGGCTAAGGATGGTATCTTAGGATCCTTACTCCCTGAACCATACCCAGCTTGTGAATCATGTCTTCAAGGAAAAATGACTAAGTCTCCCTTTGTTGGACAAGGACAGAGAGCTACCGAAGTACTCGCCCTGATACATACTGATGTATGTGGCCCATTCGATGTGTCTGCTTGGGGCGGCTATCTCTACTTTATTACCTTTACTGATGATTATTCACGGTATGGGTACGTGTATTTAATTAAACACAAGTCTGAAGTCTTTGAAAAGTTTAAAGAGTTTAGACAAGAAGTAGAAAAGCAAATGGAAAAACCGATTAAGGCTCTTCGATCCGATCGAGGAGGGGAATACCTTAGCACGGATTTCTTAACCTACCTCAAGAATAATGGTATTGTCTCTCAATGGACTCCTCCTGGAACACCAGAACTGAATGGGGTGTCTGAACGGAGGAATCGAACTTTATTAGATATGGTTCGATCTATGATGAGTTTTACAGATTTACCTACGTCACTTTGGGGTTATGCACTTCTTACGGCTATTTATATTTTGAACAGAGTACCTTCCAAATCTGTTCCCACCACACCATATGAGATGTGGCACGGTAGGAAGCCAAGTTTTACTCACATTAAGACTTGGGGGTGTCCGGCTTATATTAAGAAATTAAAGACGGACAAATTGGAAAGCAGATCAGTCAAGGGAAGATTCATTGGTTATCCCAAGGAATCACTTGGATACAATTTTTATCTCCCAGAAAGTCACAATGTGATTGTGAGCCGACATGCCTTCTTTCTTGAAAATGAATTTATTTTAGCAGGAGGCAGTGGGAGAAAAATAGAACTAGAGGAGAAAGTCTCTTTAGAATCGAGCATTCCAAGAGCCCTTCCTGATAACTCTGTGATACCAGAGATTACGTTGCCACCTCGCAAGTCTAGTAGAATCTCTCATCCTCCTGATAGATACATGGGATTATTTATTGAGGACATGGAGGAAATGTTCCTAGTGGGAGACAAGGATCATAGAGATGATCCTAAGACTTATAGCGAGGCGATGTTAGACATCGACTCCGAAAAATGGTTGGAAGCTATGAAGTCTGAAATAGACTCAATGTACTCCAATCAAGTTTGGACTTTGGTTGATCCACCGGAGGGTATTGTACCCGTTGGATGCAAATGGATCTTCAAGAGAAAGATTGGTTCTGATGGAAAGGTAGAGACCTATAAAGCTAGGCTGGTAGCAAAAGGTTATAGTCAACGCGAAGGCATTGACTATCAGGATACCTTTTCACCTGTAGCCATGCTTAAATCTATCAGAACTCTGCTTGCTATTGCTGCACATTATGACTACGAGATCTGGCAAATGGATGTAAAAACTGCTTTCCTGAATGGATATCTTGAAGAAGAAATCTATATGGAGCAGCCTTTGGGTTTCACTACCAAAGATAGAAGTCATAAAGTGTGCAAGCTTCAACGATCCATTTATGGGTTGAAGCAAGCTTCTCGGAGTTGGAACACTCGTTTCAATGATGCAGTCGAATCGTTCGATTTCATCAGAAATGAGGAAGAGCCGTGTGTGTATAAAAAGGTTAGTGGGAGTGCTGTTACCTTCCTCGTATTGTACGTGGATGACATACTCCTAATAGGGAATGACATTCCTATGTTAACATCGGTGAAGTTATGGTTATCCAAAGAGTTTTCTATGAAAGACCTTGGAGAAGCATCTTATATCCTAGGGATAAAGGTCTATAGGGATAGACCTAAGAAGTTGCTTGGTTTATCGCAAGCTATGTACATAGATGAAGTGTTGAAAAGGTTCAGCATGGAGAATTCCAAAAGGGGTATGGTACCTCTAAGACATGGAATTCACCTCTCTAAGACTATGTCTCCTAAGACACCTGAAGAGAGAAGTCGCATGAGCAGGATCCCTTATGCTTCCGCAATAGGGAGTTTAATGTATGCGATGCTATGTACTCGACCTGATATAGCACAGGCTGTGAGCGTCACTAGTCGATATCAGTCGAACCCAGGCGAAGAGCATTGGGTAGCGGTGAAGAATATCCTTAAGTACTTGAGAAGAACAAAGGATATGTTCTTGGTTCTTGGAGGTGGAGAACTCAAAGTTAATGGCTATACAGATTCAGACTTTATGTCTGATATAGACGATAGAAAGTCTACGTCTGGGTATCTATTTATTTGCAATGGTGGGTCAATAGTTTGGAAGAGTTCTAAACAAGAGACGATTGCTGATTCTACTATGGAGGCAGAGTACATCGCTGCATCTGAAGCTGCCAAGGAAGCTGTTTGGATCAAGAAATTTATCACTGAGCTTGGCGTGGTTCCCTCTAGTAGGGATCCCCTGCCACTATATTGTGATAATAATGGCGCCGTAGCATTAGCTAAGGAGCCGAGATCTCATCAGAAATCCAAACATATCGAGCGGCGGTATCACAAGATCAGAGAGTACATCAAAGATAAACATATTGAAGTGCAGAAGGTTGCCTCCGCAGATAACGTGGCGGACCCGCTAACTAAGGCTTTGACTCAGCAAAAACTAGAGACTCATCTTGAGAAGATGGGCATTAGATATATGACTGATTGGCTTTAGTGCAAGTGGGAGATTGTTAGTTGTATGCCCCAAAAGCCTATCAGGCTGACGCATTTTATTATATGGGACATATTTGTACTTGATCTTTATTATAATTTGGGCATTTTATGCCATTCATGTTTGATGTGTCCATGAATCGTCCTTTGAATTAATGAGATGATAATGTATATTCTTAAGAGTTAAGAATTTGAGATACATATTATTAGTGATTAAGTCATAAATGCTCTCAATCGGAGGATCATCATGGGGACGATGATTGATCCGGCAAGATTGATGTATGTGTCGCTCTCTTTTAGGATGACGAGTCTCAAGTCATTAGTGTGGGGACACTGGAGCGAACGTGCAGGTGGTTGTTATAGAACAAGGGCACTGAGCGTGACCAATTACGAATAGTTACTTGGATGTCTACTCTTTCGTCAGTAACTGATTCGATGTTGCAGTGGTACAACTGATCCTTAGACCTGCGACACCACGGCCATTCAGTATGAGGCTACTGTAGTTTGACTATGCAAACTCTGATCCTAGTCACGGGTCTTAGTAGTATATGTTGGCTGCAGTCGGTTCATATTAGGAATGGGTGTTTGTTTACAGGGGATCTATCGCTCTCGGTAGAGAGATAATTAGTCCTATGCTATTTGTAAGGCAAAGCTCAGAAATCCTCGGCCGGGGTAATATGGTTCATGGAAAGGTGTTTCCAAGAGTAACCATATGAGCTTCTGTCCTATCAAATTTGTCATATAACGGGTGATGGGGTTTGACGAGTATTCCATGACCTCCACTCAGTTGGGACTATGCGATAGAAGGATTGTATTGTACGGTAACTGCACCTTGAGGTTCAGTCCAATATTCACTTCTGACTGGATTGCCACCATATGCTGCTAGGCGTCACTGGTGGATTGTGGGAACCAATAAGAATAATTATAGGCGAATAATTATTATACGATGGAAGAATCAAAAGTGTTTGATCCATCAAAAGGAGTTTCGATGATGATGTCGATGGGGATCGCATCATATCTCACTACCAGACAGAATTGAACCTATTAGGTCACACACATAAGGAATCGCGCATGATCGATATCAAGGAGATGATAAAGAAGTTTATAGAATGGATTAATTATAATCACAATACTAAAGTTTACTAATTTATTAGTAAAAGGACTAATTTGCAATTATTGTAAATTAGAGGTATTTAAGTGCAAAAGTTGCATGGTGTATTTGCTAATCGTTAGTAAATATTTGGAGGACTTATGTGTAAATGTTACACACGAGGATAATGGATATCCAATCGGATTAGGATTCGATTAAGGATAATGGATTTTCCAATCGGATTAGGATTCGATTAAGGATAATGGTTATCCAATCGGATTAGGATTCGATTAAGATAATGGTTACCATCGGATTAGGATTCCATTAAGGATTGGATAATCAGATTAGATTCGATTAGGTTAGGATTAGGTTTTCTCATTATAAATATAGTCATATGTGACATATTGAAAAAGAAAAAGGAATAAGAAAACCCTAGCCGCCTATCCTCTCCCTCTTCCTAAAGTCCTCCATAATTAATCGTTCTCGATCTTCGGAAGATTGCTAGCACAATTAGAAGATTGATTCATCCTCCTTACATCGACACAAGAATTAATTCGTGATCGGATCGCGAATCAAGGCGATCGATTTTTCGATCAAGGGCGTGATTCCGTGTGGACACAAGTAGAGGCCGGGTGCGTGCGCGGCTATCAAGGACGAACAATTTTTACCAACGATCGTCGGCTTCGCGGTGATCTCGACCCGCGCAAGGTAAAAATTAAATCCTAATTGATGAGATCAATTAGATTACCTTTTTACGATCTAAAACAAAACATGAGGTGATCTTGGTTTAAGAAAAATTTTAATTGCGTTTCTTTCTTCCGCTGCGCATATCCGTATTTTTT
>CM054934.1:24312941-24323893 GCA_029168755.2 Tillandsia fasciculata | reverse complement strand
AAAAATAAATAAAAATTACGTTTCATGAATAAATTGATTAAAAATAGATAAGTCAAATCAAAAATTATTTAGATTCAAATAATAAATTCAAAATTAAAATTATATTTTAATTTTTATTCATAAATATAAATAATCTATAGTAATTTTAGAGACATGAAAGAGATGAGCAATATACCAAATGTGATATAATCTTACAAATGTCGAGAAGAGAGCAACCATTATACCAAAAAAATAAAACATAATCTTATAAAATGTTCACATTTTTGGAAATTAATCTGAAACTATTATATTTAAAATCTGTTTATAGTAATCTTAGACAGAGGGAAAGAGAGCAGCCAGCCATTATACCAAATCTTGGCATAATCATACAAAATCTGTTTATTTTTTTTGAAAATTAATCATATCTGAAAATATCAGATTTAATGATAGGGAGAGAAAAAAGAAATCTGACATAATCTTAGAAAATATGTTATTTTTTAAAAAAATTTAACCATATCCGAAAATAATACATCACATCAAATATATATCAATTATAATAAAGTTTTTTATTTTAAATCTTAATTTAAATTTTAATATATTAATTTTAACACATTGGTATTTTAAATTTAAAATTTAAAATTTAATTTTTGAAACTTGAATTATAAAAATATTTAACTATATATATATATTGAAAAATTTTAAAAATTAACCATATATGAAAATATCACATCAACAAATCTGCCATAATCTTACAAAATCTATTACATTATTTTTTCTTAAAAAATTTTAAAAGTTAACCATATCTGGAAATATCAGATTACATGTAAAATAAATAAATAAATAACTATATATAAGCTGTTAAATTTTTTTAAAATTTAATCATTTCTGAAAATAGTATATCACATCAAATATATATCAATTATAATCAAAATTTTTACTGTTAAATCTCAACTTAAATTTTTATATATTAATGCTACAGCAATAAAATTTACAAAATAAAATAATAAAAAATATATTATTAAGAATGGGATTATTGCATGTAGTTAACTAAATGTATCAGCTCTACAAATTTTAACTTGGCCATACCTCTACAGTCGACATTGTATTTGCTGCAAAAACCAAAGCCCTGATTAAAATTCCCGAAGACGAAGAGACCAAAATGATTTGGCCGCCCTCCAAAGCCGATTCTAGTGGAATACTATCCGAGCTAAAATTTACAGCACACTGAGATGATGAGCAATCAGTAAGAACATAGTTTTTATCCCGTTTTGGAGGATCACTAAATTTGGAAGTTAAGAATTACTAAACTTGAAGTAAATACTCTTAGAAAAAAAAAAATACTGCAGCAATTTGTTACTTGTGATTTATCAACCAAATATAGCAAAAGATTAGTACACTGATAAAGTCCTGTGGAGCTCGGAGGTAGCGGAAGGCGTCGCGGCGGGGCACGATGCAGACCCTAGAGCTGTACTTGGTGAGGAAGTTGGCCTCCTCTATGGCGGAGTCCTCGCCTCCGACCACGGTGATGGGGCGGTTACGGAAGATCGGGGAGGCACCGTCGCACACGGCGCAGGCGGAGATGCCGCGGTTCTAGTAGCGGTCGGAGCAGGGGAAGCGGAGGCGGCGGGCGACGGCGCCGGTGGCGACGACGACGACGGCAGTGGAGCCTAAGAGGACGCGGAAGGAGCGGGAGGCGAAGTCGACGGAGGTGACGGTCTCAGTGAGGATGGTGATCGGGGCGACGACGGTGGCGATGTCGACATGGGGGAAGAGAGAGAGAGAAAGAGTGGAGGGGAAAGGGGGAGGGAGAGATTAGGGGAAAGGGGGAGAGAAAGAGAGATGGAGAGAGAGAGAGGGAGAGGAGATTTAGATATTTTTTTTAGAGAGAGATAAGAAAGAATAACTGATCACAAAAAGAGGGAACCGGGAGAAACCGGTAGCGCAAAAGATGAAATCGAGAGAAGGCGAGGAGAAACCCAACGATCATGAGAAGGCGACACGTCAGAC
Organism: Tillandsia fasciculata; assembly: GCA_029168755.2. NCBI lineage: Eukaryota > Viridiplantae > Streptophyta > Magnoliopsida > Poales > Bromeliaceae > Tillandsia > Tillandsia fasciculata. Next base: position 24,321,907 of record CM054934.1, on the reverse strand, counting down.
TTTGGAGAGCGAGAAGACGACACGTCAGACTTGGGAGAACTCTCAAATAATGTATTATATATATAGATATAGATGTTAATTATGATATATCTACTTGAACGTAATGTTTTCTCCAAAAAGAATAAAAATGATGCTTTTGGTCCTCAAACTATGGAAAGAGTGATATTTTGTTCATTAAACTTTAATTAATTATAAATTTTTATTCAAATTCATTAAATTGTTATAATCGAATTTTATAATATAATTTAGTAAGGTAAATGTTGATTTGTCGCTAATGCCTAAGTAATATAGCAGTATTGTAATTGATGATTCGACAATAATTAAAATTATATAACACTTTCATATCATTAATTTATCAATATTTAGTAAAAAAAATAAATTATAAAATTTGATGATAATAATTTATAAAATTTAAGTTAAAAATTATAATTTTTATGTATCAATTTCTCTTTAAATTAGTTGTCAAAGTTTTGTGCTTTACTTTTTTTTTTGTTAATGGAAAGAAGATAATATTTTCATAATGTTTTTTCTTTCTCCCTCCTCCTTGCGAAAAGGATTCGTCCACATTAGAATTGATAATATTTTCATAATGTTTTCTCTTTCTGTCTCCTCCTTGCGAAAAGGATTAGTCCACATTAGAATTTATCTAAAATTTTTTTAATTTATAATGCAACAATCTGTCCAACTAGCAATAATAATTCGGTGGAGTCCAAACCACATTCCAGTTATTATTATTAGTGTACACTACCAATAATAATTTATTTGGTCCAAACCACATCACCAGGCGATGTGAGACTTATTATTAGTGTACACTACTAATAATAATTCGTTTGGTCCAAACCACATCACCAGGTGATGTGAGACTTATCTTATTAGCCCTGCCATTTAGATAGGGGCTCAACCGAGACTCATAACACACTTTTAGTTAGTGATTAGCTCTGATATTAAATATAGCGACTTGGCCCACGAACAATAATAACTTGTTGGGCCTAAACCACAGCCAAAAATACTTAAGCCGAGTTATTATTATTAGTGTCCATATCTTTTATATACCCAATCACAATCTCATTCTCATTCGATGTGGGATTATTGGGATGTCACACATATAAAATAAAAAATAAAATTTGAAGTTTATATTCTATTTAAATTTCTATTTTTGTGGTATTGAGTTAGAATCATATTACAATTAATATTTTTTTCGTAGCATATAAATATACGAGAGATTGATCATGAAAAAAATATTAAAACTCTCCATAGAAACTCTCTTGGGTTCAGCACTATAAAAAATTCTAGGAATTGGGGTGGTGTGTTGCGATCGACTCTTGTAGCCGATTTGTGACAAGAAATAACAACCCTAAAGAAAAAAAAAAAATGTGCCAAAAATCGAGACAGCAGTAAGACGGATCGAGAAGTTTGTAAAACAAGACGAAAAAAAGATTTGAATAATTGCGACATAATTTCGCAACGAAATAGGTATATAAAATCTATGTGATTTTTCATTATCAATTGGTTCATAATTTTCAACCATGGTATCAGAGCTTTATAGTGCTTCTTTTGCTCTATGATATTTCTTTTAATTATTTTTGGACAATAAATTTTGTATTGATTTGTATAAAGAATTTTGTTTTAAAATAATGGATAGTGACTTGGGTCACAGTAGGCGTAATTTTAGATGCACCAAATTGAAGCCCACCTACGAGGTCCACCCATACGCTAGGCCCACGAGGAAGGGCCGCATCCAAGCCAGGCCACGTTTAGGGCTAGAAGAGGCCGAGCCAGTGTGCTGGGCCCAAAGCGGCCCAGACAGCCAGAAGAGGCCCTGTCTGCGCGATGGGCTGCGCACGGCCGAACCCACGTGCTGGGCTTTTGCAAGCCCAATCTACACACTTGGCCTGCGGGAACCTGCCCGCCTACTGGACTGCGCACAGGCCTAGGTCCAAGCCGAACTCATGGACTTTCTGGTTTTATTTAAGAGTTAATTGCATACGGCTCCCTGTAAACATATCGAATAGCAGATATATCCCTACAAAGTTCAACTTTTCATATTTATCTCTTCAAAATTCCAACGTTATTCACATATATCCCTCCGGTTTATTATCGTTAGTTCACTGTTTATTTTTTAACAGATTATATGTGAAATGATAGTTTTGCCCTTTCAAAAATGTCCCTCCAAAAAATAGTGCAGAAATATCTGAAAAGAGTAAAAAAGTAAATTTACCTTACTAATTAACTAATATTAAGTATTTAACCTATGGTTAACTAGATTTTTCTAACAGAGATATAGACGGTAGGGATATATATGAATAATGTTAGACTTTTGAAGGGATAAATATGAAAAGTTGAATTTTGTAGTAATATATCTGCTATTCGATATATTTATAGGGAGCTGTATGCAATTAACCCTTTATTTAATATATAATTAAAAAAATGAGATGACAATTGTTGGGCGTGGGACCTGAACCCACAACCACTGCAACATAAAAACTATAATGCAAAATTGGATTCTAAAATTATTATTATCATATCATTATTTTATATCTCTATTTTTTTTATGATATGTGCTATAATTGCTCTATTAAATTGCATAAATTGATATATGACGTGGATTTGTTCTTAATTAGTTTGATATATTTTTTTAAGCAAAATTTTTTATTTCAAAATGTAATGAAAATTTTATTTTTTAGTAGTCATGCAAAAAGGATGGAAATCATAGGATGTGAGAATTACGAATAGTTTCCAGTAGATTCATCTATCGAAAAGCATGCTCTACACCTCTTGGTCAAATGAAAATATTAGTAGCAAGATATATATACGTAAAGATGTAAATACTATACTAGCATGCTGATATAAAAATCACTACGCTACTAGTCCATAACCAATGCCACTCTACTACTATGCTATGCCACACTAGGCTACTAAACCATATCCGGGCTACTATGCTGCTACTCGAGGGTTACATCTAACTCGACCGCACCCGGTCACTCTAGTCATATTATAATTTAGATTTCATAGTTGTGCCTTATAGAGAGTCGTCTCATTCGCGCTCCCTCTCTACACGGTGATTGCTTGGGTCCCTTTAGAACCATCTTTTTCATGGAGAGTCGAGTTTTAGTCGCTCACTTTCCTACTTGCCTCGAATGAGTTTAAAGTATCTTGATACTCATTCACACGAAAAGTCGAGTCTTACTCACAACCTTCCCCCGGGAGTTGAAATATACTCGTCCCTCCCGTTAGCACTTTTCTCTCACTTATTTTTGGAAACTTTATTTGATTTACTTTTCTCTTTTATTCTAGATTAATAACTCTAGGATAACTAGGATGTCCCAAGGACACCAATTTAGGTTAGAGTTCTCTTGTTTACTCATTTTTCACATTCAACCATAAGTCCTTTACTCTATGGTTACAAGATGCCCTAAGGACACCAATACACCAACATATCACTCTAACCTACAGTTCAATGACTCTACGTTGAAACTCTATATTTTTTCACCTTAGGTTTTTCCTAAGTTAAATGTCACTCATCTTGACCTAGTTTTCTCCTAGGTTCCATGCCACATATATCATATCTTGACCTAGGTTTTCTCCTAAGTCCATATTCATGCAAGAACTAAGTTTCTTAACCATTTCCATGTAAGGTTAAACCTTGTGCATTTACTCTTTCATTTCACTTGAGGCTAAACCCTAACTTTTATCAACTGTACATGCACTAAATGCATCAATCCTCACTCAATGCTTCCAATCGATGGAAAGCAAAGGAAAAAGAGTTGAGATCACCCATTTCGGTGAAATCCCCCACCTTGTGGTCTCTTGTACAAAAAAGTGTGCTTGATCTCTCAAATCTAAAAAAAAAAACTCCTAAAATAAGGTTTAGAAACCAAAATAGATTATTAGAAATTCTTTTAAGGTTCAAAACTCCCAAGAACCAAAATATCTCAAAAATCCTAAAAATTCATCTCTTGATATCTTGCTCAAACGTAGGTGAGAGGGTTTCTTCTTCCTCTCAAGGTCTTCTCCTTGCAATCATCTTTCCTTTCATCGCTTCAAAAGAGATCAAAACCCTCCAAAGGCTCCTCTCTAAGCTAGGGTATCTTTATTTCTAGAGATAAAGAGAAGAGAGAGAGGGTGAGGAGGTTGTGTTTGCACATGTTAGGGGCGGGGTTGAAATCTATGTCCTTTTATAACCCAGCCCCACCACTTATTTATATGTATACCACTCTTATTGTGCGTTTCAAGGGCGGAAGGTCCAGACTTTGTCCAAAAAGTTCGGACCTCGAACGTCGGTTTTTCTTATACGCGCTGGAGGTCTGGACTTTTTCCAAATAGTTCGAATCTGAACATTGGGTCCACAATGCTCAGCAGAAAAGTCTGGAGCTTTCCTCCATGGTGGGAACTTTACTGCCCAGGTCCGGACCCTTGACCCAAGGTCCAGATCCCGAAGGTCATAAGCCCAAAAATTCTCCGCCTCGAAAAGTGTGTTTTTGCTCTACGAAGCTCTAACTCCCATCTAATCACTTCGACATACTCGGAATCCATTTCCAACATGCTCATATTCATTTTGACTGCCACCGGGTCTCTTTGAAGCCGAAATCAAATACGAAACTTCACTCAAATTTCGTTTGCGACCCAACTTTGGTCCAAATGCATTTTGCTCAGAACTAAACTTGTTCTAAACTCTTTTTTATCATATTTTAAATATACTCAAGGTGACTTAGCCGTACTTAGTCACTTTAGCAAAAGTCGGTGTACCACATGTCCTCGGCCTTCACATTCAATTAGTGGTAATTGGACTGCAAATCCACCTTCGAGAGGACACAAGCTCCTTGTAGCTGGTTGAAAAAATCATCGATGCGCGGCAAGGGATATTTGTTCTTAATGGTTACTTTGTTCAATTCTCTATAGTCAACACATAACCTGAGTGAACCATCCTTCTTCTTCACGAACAACACCGACGCTCCGCATGTCATGCCCCGGAGTCGAAACTGCGACCTGGGCTCTCTAACAGATCTGCCGCCCATACGGGAAGCCCTGCATAGACGAAGCGTCTAACCTGTAAAAGATAATACTACAACTATACAAATATGAGAGCTGAAAAGTATACTACTGAAATAAGATAAAACATCTCCAAATAGTACAAATCTGAACCTCACAATACATAAGTCTCTCAAAAATAAAACTCTCAAAAGTAACTATCTACTATAATCCGGCAGACTATACTACAAAGCTCCAAAAAGGGTACCACTATACTCCAAGGACGGGTAGGGAACTAGCTCGCGATTTCCTCGCCTCGATTAGCAACAGAAGGATCAGCAACACCCGCAGAAGGCTCTGCAAAACAAAGAAGAGAAAAAAGAAAGAGGGGGAACCCCCAGCGGGCGTGAGAACTGCACCAACACATACTTCTCAGTGGGTACCGCCACCAAGCCCGACGGTCTGCCCACTAAGTCTACTAAAGGCATAAAGTAACAGATGCAGTACTACTATAAGGGAAAGGTTGGAAATAACTCTACAGCTACTATGCCTCTATCTAAATGTTCAAAGGATGATACAGATGAAACATAATGCATCGACTCTAACCCTATATACTCAATCAACCGAATCACAGTGACTGCCACATAGGGTCCAGTCAAACCTGCGCCCACCTATTGCCATTACATTCACGAGGGACTGGACTTACGTAGGGCGTCCGTGACTGCCTAAAAAAGGCCCAGCGAGAGGGACTGCATCGACAAGTCGTGATAGTAAAGTAATAGGCTTTGCTCCGGAGTGGCACTCGAGGCGCGCGACCCCACCGAGGAAAGTATCTGCGCATCTTTGTCGAGCTCAATATGGCTCATGCAGACTATAATCCAAATCCACGATCAACAAGATCGACAATACTCAAATCACATCTCTAACTCGCTGGCTGGAAATACTCGGCAGCCGGGACCGCCGTCAACCCAACAGCTCCCCAAAGAGGACATCAACCCAATATGCAAACTCACTAACAGGGTATACTCCACAGCCGACAACAATGAAGGGTCCGGAAACCCCGAAAGACTAGAACCTACAACCCAAATCAAACAAGAACAGGCTCTAGGCATAGCCTCTCGTTGTTCTCGACCCAAAGAAAAAGACAGCCCTTAGAATCCAGATCACTCGAACCCTCTCGGGTGAGGAAGTTTACAGAAAAATATGATATTTATTACTGAAAACCATTTTCACTTGAACCCACGCGGGGTGAAGATTAAAAGTAGTTCCTTTTTGTAAAACCATCTTGATTTAAGGAAACCCATTTTAATGAATTTTAGTTATTTTAGGAAAATCAGTTAGAAAATAAGTTTTATTCCCAAACTCCGAAGTACTAATGCTTTCGCCCAATCAGACAAGAACAGACTCCAGCGACCCTTCGACATTTGGAAGAAAAATATTGGTTCACTGAAATCATGTGTCCAAAAAGATTCTGGATTCAATGTCCTGCTATCACTGGTACACCACTGCCACGAACACAGTAGTGACAAACAAATCGAAGAACTCGACAATCCGGGACCACTATTTGCCCAAACGGCTCCCGTCACTGGTACAAGACTAGCTACATCTACCAGACTCTACTCGGCCCCCAAGTACGAGTGTAACATGCATCCTACACTAAGAGAAATTCCGACCACTGAGCCCACTACCCGGGCGAGGAAAACACTATGCCCAGGGATAGAATGTAAAGTGTGGATCTCTAAAGTATAAGTAAACCTAGCCCAAGTGAGAGTTTTCTACTAGTCTGGTTGAACATACATCATATGACAGGGTGCTAGATCAAGTTTCAATAATAACATTTGTTAATACAACTAGGAAGCATTAGTCGACATGAACTCAGTAACAACACAAGAAAGTATCATCTCTCACTCTAATATGCTTCCTAACTCTCTTGCAATCATGCATGCAATTCTATTCAATAGAACTAGAGAACCGTCCACCGATTTTGGAGACGAAGCAACCCACCTGAAAGTGCATGTCGATCCAAGGTCCAAACTGAACGTGGATAATTCTCAGGTTCTCACGATTCCAACGAGTCCAAAAACACCTGAAAACTCCTCCTGGGTACAAAGATACAGTCCAAATATCGCGGTAAGTAAAAATCCCCATAATCACAAATCTGTGAAAAGATCAGTCTGAAAGAATCCAAAATATCACCTGCGAGATGATCTCCAAAAATTCCAATAAAAATATGGCTGCGATCCTCGCAAAGCATAGATATCGATCGAGTCCTCATAGGTCGAAATTCGATAACAGAGCGTGGAGATAAAAATCAAACAAGCTCGGGGGGTCCAAGAAAACCAGCAGCAAGAAAGGGGTTCAAAGATGCTCCGAATATCCCAATAAAAACCCAAAACTGAGAGGAGCAATAAACACGGAAAACGAAGATCTATCTCTTGTGGAACCGATGCCGCAGAAATCGGCCAAAAACTCTCTTCCGCCAGTCCTAGGGAGCTCGCGGAAGAAGTATCGACGAAAAAAACTCGGTATCAAATGCGCGTCGAAGCTCGCGATGTTGAGAAGAACACAGATGACACGCCTTTCAAAAATTCCCGGGATGCCGAGAATTGAATAAAACCCACTGAGGAACCTCCCTGCCGAAAATAGGCTCAAGAGCTCGGAGGAAAAGCCCACAAACGAAACCCCAAATGGGCTATTTATAGCCCAAGTCCACACAAGAGGAGAATCCGGATTCGGGCGCAGGAATCGGGCTCCCAAATCCGGCCCAGACCGGTACTGTCCGCGCCCGAAATCCCTCGGGCGCGCCACGTGGCCCGCTCTTCGCCCCGCGCGCCCCGCGCACGCGCGCCCGCCAATCGCGGCGCGCCGCGTGGTAGCGCGGTCCACGGCGGAAACCGTGGTCCGCGGTTCACGGCAGGGCAGCCGAGTCGCTGCGCCCGCCAATGGGCGGACGACACGTGGCCTGGCGTGTCCACGGTGCGCCGTGCCCGGCGCGCTATCGCGCGTGCGTTGACCAACCAATCGTTGCCTGCCACGTGTCCACGCCGAAAGTCCGCTGGTCCCGGTGCACGCCCAAATCCCGTGGACCGGCCTGCCCGTCGCCGCGCACGCGCCTGCCCGCGCCTGCGCCACCACGCTCCGCCGCTTGCCCGCCGCCTGCCGGAACAGTGCACCATGCCTCGAAATTCGTATTTTGGCATCTGGGCTCCGAAAAATACAAGTAAATAGTCCATTTTCATCATTTTCGTGCGCTGAGTCCAAATCCGATGTTCGTTTTGCCAAATTCCGCTTCTAAAATTTGTCGAAGGCATCCAGATAAGAAATCTTAATTCAAATTTCGCGCTGGGTCCAAATCTGAGGTCTGATTTGCGCACAACCATCTCCATCACACATCATAGGCCTCCAGAAGCCACTGAACATGCTGCAAACCACCGTGAAAATCCGGGTCATCACAACCCAAGGTGAAACAATGGGTCTAGCAAACCTTTTATCCATCGGATCCTACAACTGCGCCTCTAACTCTTGCAATTCAGCCGGTGCCATCCTGTAGGGTGCCTTCAAAATTATTGTGGTTCCCAAAATCTCGTCAATCACAAACTCTATCTTTCTATCCGGCGGTATCGTCGTCAACTCTGAAGGAAACACATCGGGAAACTCGCGGACAATGGGGATATCCTCGAGTCCCGGTTTCGCCGTAGGCACCTCAACCAAGTCGCCAAAAAGGCTACACATCCACAGCTTATAATCTGTTGGGCTCTCACCGAAAAAACCATCATAGCAAATAGTGTACTTTGGCAGCCTCTATACGCATACTTCTCCTATACAGGCTCGCGAAAAGTCATCATCCTCCCACTATAGTCTATCATCGCAAAATACTGCGCCAACCAATCCATCCTAAGTACTATATCAAAATTTCATAACTGCCGCAAGACTAGCATGTCTACGAGCATAATCCATGGCCCTAACTGCACTAGACACGACCAACAACACTTTTCCAC
>CM054934.1:24240441-24307941 GCA_029168755.2 Tillandsia fasciculata | reverse complement strand
ACCCAAAAGTCCGTTAAAATTAATTTTCTTTTACAATTTAATTATCCTAATTATTATTTTTACATAGTAGCCTTACTGTAGTAAGAGTAAAAAAAATAATAATTAACTGTAAAAGAGTAAAAAAGAAAGTAATAAAACTTCTAATTCCCTGACGCGTCTTTTCCTTCTTCTGTTTTTTTTTTGTTTTTTTTTAGAAACGTGTAGCACGCTGCCTATTTTATTCAATTAGAAATTAAATTTAATTATATAGATGAGACTGTAAGGTCTCTTAGGAATGGCGAAAAAAAAAAAAAAAAAAAAGTTCCCAACATTCCAAATCATCAATCCAACTCAATCCAATGTGCCACCATTCTCCTAACGGAGCTGACAGGGAACACAAAATCAGCATTAGGATGTTGGAATATGACTCTATTTTTATTATTCCAAATCACCCACCAATCCTTCTTCCTCTGCGCCTTGGTTATTACCATCGTCTCCGACCCAGCCAACCTTCAGCTTAGTGGGCATTATCGGAGGATAAATTGGATCAGGAGTTTCATCAAAAGCACCATCATCCCCAATTAATCCTATCCTTCTTGGGAAGAATTCATGGGATTTTCAAGTTGGGTCAGGAGGGATTACACCAAGCTAAATTCGAGCTGGTTGGCGAGCCTGAGCTTATTCTTCAGACCCAACACGTTTTTATCATTTTTAGGAAGTTTCTCCCCCAACAGCAATGGCATTCCCTATTAAATAGATCTACATCTCAGCCGAAACTTACGATATGTTGAGTTTATAAGCTTATATAGTTTAGTTTCATGGCGCCACTCCACAACCTCAAGGTGTTAGAGCAATGCGGCACCTTCCCCATACCACCGCTCTCGGCCTCCGCAGGTTCTTCGGCGCGGCCTTCGTCCCTCCCCCTCACCTTCTTCGACCTCGTCTTCCTCAACTTCCACCCGGTGCAGCGCCTCTTCTTCTACGAGCTCCCCGGCCTCTCCGTCTCCGAGTTCCTTGTCTCCGAGCTCCCGAGACTGAAACGCTCCCTCTCCCTCACCCTCCACCATTTCTACCCTCTAGCCGGAACGCTGACGCGGGACGAGATTGTCTACTCCGAAGGCGACTTCGTACAGCTCACGGTCGCGGCGAGCGCAGACGACTTCCGCGACATAATCGGCGACCACCCTCGCTGCATCAGGAGGTTCCATCCTCTGGTCCCCACGCTGAGTTCTCATCAAGGGGATAAAGGGCCCCGCCGAGACGTGCTGGCCGTCCAGGTGACTGTCTTCCCTGGTGCCGGCGTCAGCGTCGGCACGGCACTGCAGCACGCGGCGGCAGACGGCGCGAGCTACGTCCAATTCATGAAGTCGTGGGCTGGCATGCACAGAACGGATTTGATGCCAATGCCGCCGCCGCTGTTCGACCGGAGCGTGGTGAGGGACCCGAGGGGGCTGCGGGCGGCGTTCAGGAAGGAGGCGGAGGCGCTGGAGGGGGACGGGAGGATGGAGGCGTGGGACGTCGCGAACCGGGCGGCGGACGCGGTGCGGGCGACGTTCGAGTTCGGACCCGCGCGGCTGGGGGCGCTGGCGCTGGCGCGGCGCGCTCCGCGGGGGACGTCGCCGTACGCACTGGCGTGCGGGTTCGCGTGGGCTGGAGTGGCCCGCGCGCGCGGGGCGTCGACGGAGCGCGGAGCGGAGAGGTTCGGGTTCGTGACGGGGTGCAGGGCGCGGGCGGAGCCGGAGGTACCGGGGAGGTACTTCGGGAACTGCCTCGGGATATGCGCGGTGGAGGCGAGTTGGAGCGAGCTCGTTGGGGAGGAAGGGGTGGGGGAGGGTGCGCGGGCGATATGGAGGGGAATAGAGGGGCTGAATAAGGAGGAGGGGGAGGGGGTGATGGGGGAGGCGATGCGGGGGTGGATGAGGACGGTGTATGAGAGCGCGGGGGAGAGGGCGGTGACGGTGGCGGGGTCGCCCAAGCTGGGGGTGTACGGGGTGGACTTCGGGTGGGGCCCGCCGGCCAAAGTGGAGATCTTGTCGGCCGAGCGCACCGGCGCGCTGGCGCTGGCGGAGAGCAGGAAAGGGCACGGCGGGATCGAGGTCGGCGTCGTCCTGCCCCGCCAGGAGATGGAGGTGTTTGTCTCCTTCTTCGCCAGCCAGCTGGGCCATCTCTAAGCTGCGCAAGTTGTAGTGAATGGCGATCCCCAGGAGCTTGGTCGTCGAAGAGCGAGCAAGTTATTGCTTGCAGTTTGGTTCAGTATCTGTTATTATAATAACAGTGCAAAATTTAAAAAAATATTCTGTTTTTTTTTTTTTTTTTTTTTTTTTTTTTTTTTTATGTGTAATAATCGATGGCGCAGACTACATTCAGCTTATTAAAATATAAATTTTATATTTTAACGAAAAAATAAAAATATATATATTCTACATGTTTCTTCCCACTATTTTAACCATGTAGTTACATGAAACTAAAATTTTGAGAAAAGCCGATTGCAAAATTTGTTTTGAAAAACTATAAAGAAAATTCATAATATGTTGAGCATGGCTGGTTCTACTATTAAAATGAGACGTACTACTAGATATATATTTAAAAGTGAGTGTATATCTTATATTTTATTTATATATAAGTAAAATTTTTTTCATCTATTATTTCGAAGTGATGGATGAAATTCACTCTATGCTTGAATGAATGGAATATAAGATATATATTCCAAATAGAACGTATATTTATCATTTTTCTAAATTGAGATTGCAATGTTACAACTCTATTATACAAAGCTATTTTTTTTTATAATCTTATTATTATTTTTAGTATTAAAATTTAAAAATAAAATTTTAAAAGAAAAAGATAACAACCGTTTGATTAAACACTATAACCCTATAATCCTTGTGGATTTAGTATTTCTCAAAAGTTTGATAGAATTACTGTAAAAAAGTACATTCATTTTAGCTTTTCTTTTTTCAATGTATATAAGTGCTTGGTACAATATTATATGAGTACTTTTTTTTTATCCTATTACTAGGAAAATGACCAACATGGATATGGCGGAAAGAAACTTATACATAATGTATCGATATTTATTGGACCAAAAATTTTAAAGATGAAAAATGAGTTTGAGATGTGATTATATATATATATATATATATATATAGAGAGAGAGAGAGAGAGAGAGAGAGAGAGAGAGAGAGAGGAGGGGGGGAAGGGAGGGTAGAGATGTGAGAACGTGATATTCCAATAGTTCCATATCCGATGAGAATAAGAATGTGATTGGGTATATAAGAGATATAGACACTAATAATAATAATAATTTGACTTAACTATTTTGGGTCGGTGGTTTGAATCCAACGAATAATTATTGCTAGTGCTCCGGATCGTTACATTTGGTATCAGAGTAATCGCCAACCAGAAGTATATGACGAGTCTCGGCTGAGCCAGGGTCTGAAAAACAACGTGACGAGTTATGTCAGAGATCTGAATGACAAGGCTAGCGAGTTAAGTCTCATATCGCCTGGTGATCTTGGGTAGTCTCATATCGCCTGGTGATCTTGGGTTGTGTGTGTGTTTGGACTAATGATGAGGACGTTAGGCCTAAACGGAGGGAGTTTGTAATACCCCAATAATAAAGCATGAACACTAATAACAATAACTAGGATTAACGCATTTTGGATCGGTGGTTTAGGCCCAACGAATTATTATTGCTTATTGGCCGGGTCGTTAATTTGGTATCAGAGCCGATCGCTAGCCGGAAGTATGTGACAAGTCTTGGCTGAGACAAGATTTAAAAGACAAGATGACAGACTATGTCAGGGGCTTGAATAACAAGGCTAGCGAGATAAGTTTCATATCGCTCGGTGATATTGGGTTGTGTGTTTGTTTGGGCTGACAAGGACGTTAGACCTAAATGAGAGGAGTCTGTGACACTCAAATAGTGTCACATCAGATAAGAATGAGATTGTGATTGAGTATATAAGAGACATTGACACTAATAATAATAACCGGGCTTAAGCATTTTGAGTCGGTGGTTTGGAACCAACGAGTTATTATTACTAGTGGTTCGGATCATTACATTAATGACACTAATATAATAATTGGCTTAAGCATTTTGGGTTAGTGATTTAGGCTCAACGAGTTATTATTGCTAGTGGGCCGGGTCATTATAGAGAATGGAAGTGATAAAAAAGAAGAGAGAGAAAGAGAGAAATGGAGGATAGCAAAAGCGAGGAGAGAAAGAACTATTCAAACGTTGCGGCAGGAAAGTAATTATCTCTATGCAGATGTGTTGGTAGGAAAGTGCTTATTACTGCGTAGATGTGTTGCCAAACGAGGACATTGGATATAGGCCGAAAAATAAACAACTGATTAGAAATGTTGTTGTAGAGTATTAAAACCCAGCCTATAGTGTAGTGACCCCGATCCCTGTACAGCTTTACCCCATGACCCACATTATGGAACACCTATTATTGGTGTGTCGGACTCGCAACGCGTCAATTGGACGCATTGGACGGACTCTGTGAGACTTCTGGATTGAGCTTGCCTTCCGGCTATTTTTGTCGGATTTTAGAAAGGGTTTCAGGCTAATCCGAGGTCGAATTTGGATTCAGCGCGGAAAAACATCAAAAATCGGCTATTTACTCGTGTTTTTCTGAGTCAGGATGCCCAAAAAGGGACACCCGAAAGTTTTCTGCGCGTTTTAGTGTATGGGGGAAGACGTGGACCGGCCGGATTCCACGTGGCGGCCGCTGATTGGCCCGCGCACGCGGCGCGGTCCACAGAGTATTGCACTGGTGCATTGACCGGGGGGGGGGGACACGTGGCGGCCTCGGATTGGCGGGCTCACGCGGCGTGGTCCACGGAGACGCGCGGGGTGGCGCATGCACCGGGGCCGGCCACGTGGCGGCCTGTGAGTGGCCGGCTCACGCGCGCGCGGTCCACGCATCAGGGGGAGCAGGCGGGGGCAGGTAAGGCAGGTGATCGCCGTACGTGGGGCGCCATGTGGCGTGCCCGGTGATTGGCGGGCGCCACGACGCCTGGTCGGGGCCACGTGACACGAAGCCACTGGCCCTGCACACGCTGTCCGCTGTTTGAGACACGTGTCGGGGCCAGGGCGATCTGGGAGTTGGTCGCGGGCCGGGCTAGGGGGCGGGTTCGGGCACTGTTTGCGCCCGAAACCCTCGGGGCGCCCGAATAATGGGCCCGAAAGCCCATTAAGCCCTTTTTTTGGATTTCTTTGGTAGGGGCCTATAAATAGTCCCCTTTTTTGGGCCTTTGGACTCTTTTCCCGAGCCCATCTGCGACAGGGCCCTCAAGTAACTTTGTTCCTCATCTTGTGCTGCATCTCTCGAGGAAGTTTCAAATTTTTGGAGGGCGCGGCATCGACGGCTTCGGCGATTCGGCACAGTGCGACATTCCTTCTTCCGTGGTGGTCCTTTTCGTCGCGTTTCGGTCCACGAGGCCCACAGTGCTACCCCGAATGAATTTTTAGACAATTTTCATGGCATCAATTTCACAAGAGGTAGATCTCTATTTTTCGTGTTTTCCGCTCCTCTCAGTTTTGGGTTCTTATTGGGGTTTCTGGAACATCTTTGAACCCCTTTCCTGATGGTGGTTTTTCTGGAGAGCGGAGGCTTGCCGGATTTTTATCTCCATGCTCGGGTATTGGATTTCGTCTTGTGAGGACTCGATTGACATCTACTCTTTGCAATGATCGCCGTCGTATTTTTATTGGAATTTTTAGAGATTATCTCGCAGGTGGTATTTAAGCATCTTCTGGACTGATTTTACAGCAGCATGTGTTTGTGAAAATTTTTGCTTATTGTAATGTTTGGACCATATCTTTGTACCCAGGAGGAGTTTTTGGGTGTTTTTGGGCACGTTGGAATCGTGGGAATTCGAGGATTGTCCCCGTTAAGGTTCAGCCTATTTGGATCTTGGATTAACGCGCGCTTCAGGTGGGTTGCTTCGTCTCCAAAACCGGTAGACGGTTTATTAATTCTATTGTTAGAAAGCATGCATGATTGTGAGGTATGTTAGAATGCATGTTAGAGAGAGAGAGATGTTGTCTTTCCTATGTTGTTATTGAAATCATGTTGGTTAATGTTCCCTAATCTTTCTTTAGTTAAACTAAATGCTATTATTGGAACTTGACTTAGCACCCTGTCATATGTTGCATGTGTAACCAGACTAGTAGAAAATTAACTCTCACTTGGGCTAGGTTTATTTATACTTTAGACATACACACTTTACTCTCTATCCCTGGACATAGTGTTTTCCTCGCCCGTGTAGTGGGCTGAGTGGTCGGAATTTCTCTTAGTGTGGGATGCATGTTACACTCGTGTTTGGGGGCAGAGTGGAGTCTGGTAGATGTAGCTGGTCTTATATCTGTGGCGGGAGCTGTTTGGGTAAACGGTGGTCCCGGGATGTCGTGTTTCTCTGATTTTATGTGTCGCCACTGTGTTAGTGGCAGTAATATACCAGTGATAGCAGGACCTTGAACCCAGAACCTTTTTAGACACATAATTTTAGTCAATCAATGCTTTTCTTCCAAACATCGAAGGGTCGCCGGAGTCTGTTCTTATCTGATTGGACGAAGGCATTAGCCCTTCGGACTTTAGGAATAAAACTTGTTTTCTAACTATTTTTTCTAAAAGAACTAAAAATCATTAAAAATGGGTTTTCCTCAAATCAAGATGGTTTTACAAAAAGGAACTACTTTTAGTCTTTACCCCGCGTGAGTTTGAGTGAAAAACGATTTTCAGTAATAAATGTCACGTTTTTCCTATAAACTTCCTCACTCGAGAGGATTCGAGTGGTCTCGGTTCTAAGGGTTGCCTTTTTCTTTGGGTCGAGAACAACGAGAGGCTATGCCTAGAGCCTGTTCTTATTTGATTTAGGCTGTAGGTTCTAGTCTTTCGGGGTTCCCGGACCCTTCATTGCTGTCGGCTGTCCAGCCAGTGAGTTTGCATGTTGAGTTGATGTCCTATTTAGGGAGCCGTTGGGTTGACAGCAGTCCCGACTGTTCAAGTATTTCCTGTTAGTGAGTTAGAGAGGTGATTTGGGTACTGTCGATCTTGTTGATCGTGGATTGGACTATAGCCTGCATGAGCCATATTGAGCTCGACAGAGATGCGCAAATACTTTCCTCGGTGGGGTTGTGCCCCTCGAGTGCCACTCCGGAGCTAGGTCTGTTACTTTGCTATCGCGATTTATCGACGCAGTCCCTCTGGCTGGGCCAGTTTTGGCAGTCACGGAAGCCCTACATAAGTCCAGTCCTCCGTGGATGTAATGGCAGTAGGTGGGCGCAGGTTTGACTGGACCCCATGTGGCAGTCACTGTGATTGGGTTGATTGAGTATTTGGGTTAGAGTCGATGCATTATTTTTATCTGTATCACCCATTGAACATTGTAGATAGAGGCATGATAGCTGTAGATTTCTTTCCAGCTTATATTTACATTAGTACAATTTTTCTGTTATCTTATGCCTCTAGTAGACTTAGTGTGGGCAGACCGTTGGGCTTGGTGGTGGTACCCACTGAGAACTACGCGTTGGTGTAGTTCTCACACCCGTTGGGGGTTCTTCCCCCCTCCCTTACTCTTTCCTCTCTTTTGTTTTGCAGATTCTTCTGCGGGTGTTGCTGATCATTCTGTTGCTGATCGAGGTAAGGGAGTCTTGAGCTAGTTCCCTATTCGTCCTTGGAGTATAGCTGTACCCCTTTTTGGAGCTTAGTAGTACAGTCTGCTGGATTATTGTTATTAGTTACTTTTGAGAGTTTTATTTTTGAGAGACTTTTGTTGTGAGGTTCAGACTTGTACTTTTGGAGTTGTATTATTTTTTATTTCAGTAGTTTACTTTTCAGCTCTAATATCTGTATAGCTATAGTATCATTTTTTTGCAGGTTAGACACTTCGTCTATACGGGGCTTTCCGTATGGGCAGTGGATCTGTTGGCGGGCCCGGGTCGCAGTTTTGACCCCGGGGCGTGACATATAGTACACTCGATTTTTAATATATAAGTAGTGCAAATAAAAATAGTACTAGATATTATTTTATTTGGACTTAGAGAAATGAAAGGTAATTTAGAAGTAATTTGTGTTGAAATTGAAATAAGAAAAGAAAATTTAAAATTTTCTATAAGAAACAAAACTTATATTTTAGCAAAAAATTTACAGTGCCGAAAAATTATGAAACTTTGGAAAGTGGTCTGTAATAATGTTTTGGGACCAAAATAAAAGTTTCATATTTTTTTTAATGTCTAAGCAGGGAAAAAAAATATATGTTAATAATTTTAAGTCGATAAGACTTTCGGTGCTCCGAAAATAATCGAAACTTAAGATAATTTATGATAAATTAAGTTAAATTGAGTATGTCTTTCAAATATGAACGAAAAAAGACTTTCAGAAAGGTTCCGACAATATGTATCAGATCAATATTGGGCTAAACAATTAAGTTTTCACTATTGAAGCATATATGTATAGAACTCTCTTCTCTCCTTCTGATCCGGGACGATCTATCGGATCACCTTCTCCCACCAGCGCACGCACACACACAAACACACATGCACACAACCTCACACACAAAGAGAGCTCTCATTCTCCCTCTCCCTCACTCATTTCTCCATTTCTCTCTCTCTTTCTCTAGATCCTTTTCTAAAGCTTAGAGTTTTGATGGATATCAAGCTTGGGAACCTTGTTGGAGTGGTAGATCGAGCTTTTGGAGTAAGAAAGGATTGAAGGCTTGAAGGCTTGAGGCATTGAGGTGAGTTTTGCGAAAAGTAAATCAGATTTTGTTGAAATTCTTTTAAAATTGCATTCTATGTGATTCTAGGAGAATTATAAACGAAACAATCGAAAGAAAATTCAAAAATTTTGTGATAATTTTGGAAACATGAATACCTAGGATTAGAACGTGGATTTTTAGATTTTAGGGGTTTTGATCTAAATTGAATGTCGAATTCGCTAATTGAAGGTTATTGGAACGCGCCTAACAACTTTGATTTGAGAATCGACGAAGTTTCGGTGACTGATTTGAGAACGAGCCAAAATTGCCGAAATGACGTCGGGAGTTAACTTGCTGGCATTCCCTAGCAATTGGCATCAAAACGAGGTGAGTGATGCTATCCAGAACGGTTGAACCACCTTCTATGTCTGATATCTCTTTATTGATCATATATGCTTATATATGTAAATAAGTGATCTAAGGTTAAAATTAGGTTGTTAGATATTCAAGGTTTTTAACCAAATTAATCCTTTAACTCTCTAATTGAAGTTTAGAAGGACACACTTAGTGACTTTAATTTGGAAACGGTGCGGTCTGGGCGATCGATTTGAGGTAACGTACTGAACCTCGGCGGTTTTGTGCGTACGGGCTGGAAGGGAGCAAATAGGCCGCGAAAGCCCAATTATAAGTGCTTACGAGCAATTGGGAGCGTTGCAAGGTGGGTTGTGCTGAACTAAAGTGATTAAATCACCTTTCAAGTTTAGAGTATAGTTTATAAAATTATGTTGATGCATATTATTTGGTAGTAAAATTAGTAACTTTATAATAGTAAAGTATGTGATTCTAAGTTGGGAATATGAGATCGATTAGGTGAGACAACCTATACACATATCTATATATATGCATATCTATGTCATGGACTAGAGTTAGGTTGACATTCTCTAGGATTTAGAGAACTCAACATTGAACTTGAAAACATAGTGTCATGAGACACAGGTAGGATAATATAGTGATAGGATAACCAGTTTGACTTGTGTGACAGTGAAACCTAGAAAGGTTGATAAGTAGGGTGGAGTATAGAAACCCTCAATATCATGATTAATGTGAGATAAATCTTAGTGTAAAAATGACTCGAGAATATGATTGTGAACCTAGTGCCATATAATATAGGTTGAGAATCTTGTATACATCGATTTAGTCGACCTGTGACATTAGTGGCATGTGATACTAAGGCATTGTTTGGATTGGGTACAAAGGGGGGATATCCCCCCTTTGTACCCAAACGAAAACAGGATGGGGGGGGGGGGGGGAATGGGATATCCCCCCCAATGGGGTTAAACCCGGTTTGGGGGACCCCCCCGCTCCCCCCCCACAACAACTACTCCCTCTCTCTCCTATTCTGTCCCTTCCCAAGGCAGAGGCTCTGCCTGGGAAGGGGCATTTGCTTTTTTTTTTTTTTTTTTTTTTTTTTTTTTTTTTTTTTAATTTATGCTTCTTTTGATTTTTTTATTAAAATTTTTAAATTATAAAAAATATTTAAATTTTTAATTTTTAATTTTCTAAATTTTAATTTTTTTTAAATTTTTTAATTTTATATTTTAATAAATCTAAAAATTTTATTTTTTTAAAAAAGTATTAATTTTAAAATTTATACAATTTTTTTATAATTGTTTTAAAATTTATATAAATTTAAAAATTAAAATTTTTACTCCTACTTAAAATTTTAAAATTAACTTTTTTTTTTGCTCTCACTTAAAATTTTTATAAAAATTAAAATTAATAAATATTAAAATTTGAATAAATTTTAAAATTTTAATTTTAAAAAATATATTAAAAAGAAAAGGATATTTTAATCTTTTAACACAAAAGTCAACTCTCTATTCCTCTTATTCTTCAATCACTACCAAACACTTTTTTTCTTATACCTGGTATAAGCCCCATTCCCAACCAAACACAATTTCACATTATACCTAACTTATACCTAACTTTATACTTATCCCTGGTATAACTCATTCTCTCTTATCCCCAATCCAAACGGTACCTAAGTGTCTTGTTGAGTATTGTGCATATGATTAAAGCTTGCAAGAGCCAAATGAGCTCAAACAGTATATGCTCGTGGGGGTTGCAACCCAGAGCTTGGTCCTCCGAAGGTATACCATGTGAGCATATCTCGTTTTACAATTTTGAGAGTCAATTGGGCGACAGGTGTGAGGTCAAGCACGCATTGCGACTTATTGATCACGTGTAATAATAGTGGATTTTAAATTCCAAAAATTGAAATAAATTTGATTTTCTGAAGATTTAAAATTCAAAAATTCAAATTTCTAGGGGTGTTCGTGATGAAACGACTAACGTAACCAAATAAAATCCGACCTCGACAAAATAAAATCGCTACCTAAACGATCTCATCGAGCTAAACGTGGAGGGGTCTCTATATAAAACTCACCTCCAGGCGGGGACTCAATTGAAATTATTGTGTTTATGTGGACTTTCTAGCAACTTTTCCTTATCTATATATGTGTATCTAGGGTTTCCTCTTAGGAAACCCTAACCGCACGAGATCCAATCCATCGTAGCTTATCTGTTCCTCATTCCCTGAGCTATCCCATCACCAGCCGCCGCCACAGATCGCCGGAGAAGAATCCTTCTTTTTTCTTCTTCTTCTTTGCTCTTGAGTTGGGGGGTTGTCCGAGACCACCAAACTTGGTGGCTTGGCTCGGGTATCTTCTAGACATCACCAGCAACCTCCCTAGAGCCTTCCCGAGCATGTTAGCTGCCGGCCGCCACCGTTGGAAGTCGGAGGAGAAACCTCTCATTCTTTCTTGCTCATTCTCAGTCTAGAGGTAACCTGAGACCCCTACCCTTGTTCTGTTTGCACCTTTGACACCCCTAGGTCTTCTTCATTATCTAGGGAGCCTATCTGTGCAGCCCCGACGCCGGAGAGGCCCCTGCTAGCCGTCGGGTGCAAAGCTTTGGCTGGAATCCTAGTTTTTAATTGGACGAGCTTTTCCATGCGCTGCCACCACCCCTTGTACCCGAATTTGAAGGCTTCGGTTAGCCCTTGCTAGTTCCTAGGAGGCTCCCCATCGCTTCACGAGTGCCCTTGGCTAGCCATTGCCGGAAAAAGGCAAACCCTGGTTTTCTACATCTTGTTCTTGATCGAGCTCCGTCATGCGTCGCCACCGCTGCCACCGCCTCCTCCTACTACCGGCAGCTCACCTGGGTGACCTCTCCTCATCGGATCCAAGCCTCTAGTGCCCTTGGTTGCGCCTCCGTATCGCCGGGTCCACTGCTCTCCATCCTCGCCCTAGGTATGGCCGCAAGAGCTCCCTCCGGCCAACCGCTGCACTGGCCCGCTGGCGCTGGACCAGGGTGGGCTTTTGACACCTCCCACAACACCCTTCTGCTACTGCATGCCCCAATTTCTTTTCTGAAATCGAGCCTTGTAAAGTTGCCAAGCCCGAGCCCTAGAATTCTTGGTTTTGGTCGAAGTTGCTCCGGCGACGACTTCGAAGACTTTTTGAGTTCAGGTAAGTGAGCCCCTGAACCTTTAGACTCCCCTGAGCATGATGCTCACCTTAGTTGAGCCTAACTTGGATAGCATGTGGATCTTGATTGTTAGGCCCTTTACCAACTTGTAGGTTGGCCCGGCAAGTTATCTGGACTCCGAGCACACCCTAGACAATGAGCACGGATCTTAGCGAGTTGAGGCTCATCTTTTGAAACCTTTGGTTCAATTCGAAAGCTCTCGGATTAAGGTAACGACCCTAA
Source organism: Tillandsia fasciculata (assembly GCA_029168755.2). Taxonomy (NCBI): domain Eukaryota; kingdom Viridiplantae; phylum Streptophyta; class Magnoliopsida; order Poales; family Bromeliaceae; genus Tillandsia; species Tillandsia fasciculata. The sequence goes on along the minus strand of CM054934.1, from coordinate 24,295,482 downwards.
AATCATTTATATTGAGTTATTATGCAAATTTTGGGAATGTTAGGGGTCTAGATGCAATTATAGCCACGCGGGCTACCTTGGGCAGCTCTGGACTAATTGTCTAAGATCCGGTGGCTTTCGTTGGATAAAAATTAGTTTATGAATCGTAAATCGGTAAAATCATCGATTTATCATCGTTTCGACACGAGATTCGCGTCCCACGCAATTTAGCGAAACATTAACGAACGCCAAGTGTCCTTGTCTAGTCCCAACGCTGTCCTGGTTGACCCATAGTCATCTGGATCGTGTTGGTGACTTTCGAAGCCAAAATCGGCAATTTCGGATGTTATTGCGATAATTATGGCATAGTTAGACTTCGCAATGGCACATTATCAGATGTTGCTGCCCAGACGCTTTGAATGAAGCATTCTAGGGAAGCAGGTAAAGTTTGGGATGTTTTTGTAGCTTATACATACTATTCGGATCATTAGTGGTTGTTCAGCAGATTACAAAAAATTCTAGTGGATCCCGAGACTTAGACATAAGTCCGTGGTTTTGCACTTACACACTTTGTGAGTCACTAGGTGAGGGCTCTGCAAAATAGGGGGTGAAAACTAATGAAAGTCCCCAGTGAGTTTGACCACCGACTCGGGCACCTCTCTTACTAGATTTCAATAAGGCATAAGTAGCAAATAAAAAAAAAAAAGTAATAAACCTCTAAATTACGCATATAGAAAGAAACACTACTACTATGCCTTGACAGTATGCATCAAGTACAATGTCCAAGATGACCAATCTGTCTTATAACCCAATCAATAGCTCGACGCACATCGAGCCCCAACTAACATCTAAAAATCAAGTGGAAAAGTAATTCCTATAATTCATTTGCTTGTTGTCTGCTGAAAAGATAATTTCTATAACTCATGTCGTGACACTTCGGAGTATACTGCTTGTGGAGAAGCGACCTCTACAAGCCGAACAAACTATATAAGTATGATCCCGTCCTCCAATTCAGACGACTTACCAAATCACAAGGACACCGACTGGGGATCTACAAATCCCTAGTGCCTAACTCATCTAAACACTATATATGTTATCACATATCTCTCTCTCTCTCTCTCTCTCTCTCTCTCTCTCTCTCTCTCTCTCTCTCTCTATATATATATATATATATATATATATATATATATATATATATATATATATATATATATATATATATATATATATATAAAATTAAAAAATCTTGCAATTTTAGAAATCTAGACATATCTTACCCTATGTCACTGTTTCAAAAAATTAGATCTATCTCTACTGCTACAGTTAATCACCAACACCAACTAAAACCCTGAAGCGTGTCGAAGGAGGAGGAGGAGAAAGTAAGGGAAGACGAGGAACCGAGGTTGGGAAGATGAATGAACGCATACTGAGTTGGGGCCTCGGGGAGATGAACGGGTGCACACCTAGTTAGGGCCTCGAGGAGATGAAAAGGCGTATAGGAAAAAATATCTAGTAGAAAAGAGGTGATAACAATACTGACAGGTGAATCCAAACTGAACAAAATTTTGTCACGTCAAATAAAAATCACGAGAATTAATAGATTTAATATATAGATAGATGTGTTCCTTCAAACAAAACTAGTGAAGTGCCCGTGCTTCGCTGCGGACATTTTTGATAATCATCTTCAATAATGTAGGAAAAGATTAATACTTGTTTGTAGTTTTCATAATAAATTATACAATATATGATATAAAATAGATAGTAGCATTCTTTGGGATAAATACGCCTTATACTGTAGAAATTTGTAGATAATTTACTTAGATGATATGTAAGTATATTTTACTCAACAATAAAAAATGTAAATAGATGTAATCTAATCAATTAATTAACAGTTTACTACCCAAAACCCCTGGTCCTACTATCTTATGAATTTTGCTCTATAGTTTTAGACACTGATTATACTATCTTAAGAAATGTATAGTTCCTTGCGATACATTATACTTGGTTAAATCATCACAATCAGAACAACATATAAACACACGAATGCTCAACAATGCACTACTAAATAATTATACAATTCAATCACTTCTTTATTCAACTCTGGAGTATATATATAGAAAACTACGTATTTGTTCAGAACAACATATAAACACACGAACGCTCAACAATGCACTACTAAATAATTATACAATTCAATCACTTATTTATTCAACTATGAAGAAAATTACGTATTTATTCAATTATGTCATGTTTCTACGTACTATGCAAAACAATGCATCTAATGCTTATAAAATTCTACTTATGATAACAAGAACCTCGATCACCAGCTAAACATGTCAAAATCAAAAGCCAATGAATTCCATCTTTTCTGAGACACAATAAGTGTCGCTTCTTTGAACCAACAATTTGGAGAGCAAAAAAAGAGAAAGTAAGGCTCATCACGTTTTTTTTCTCGAGAAAAATATCTTCACACATGCTCTAGTACATTAGTTTTGTTTTTCTCGCGAAAAATATCTCCACACATGCTCTGGTACATTAGTTTTTTTTTTTTTTTTTTGCCATAATATCCACTGGCTGCAGTCATCGCTATAAGACTTAGTATATTGCCATGCCAATTCCGGCTCACCCATTGGTTGCAATCATTGGTATAAGATTTAGTATATTGCTATGCCAATTCCGGTTGCAATAACCATGACAAAAAATGTCACACTGCAACAACAAAGACCAGTCACACTGCCATGCCTATATAGGGAAAAAAAGAAAGAAAATTCACATAAAAGGGCTCTTTATAATATCATCGTCTTACACAAACAAAAAGGTAAGAAAAAGAAAAAAAAAAGGAAAACCTTCAGTTTACTACAAAGCACATAAATTCATACAAAATTTCTTTATAGAACTGAAGCTATCAGACTAATTCCTTATGTCACTTTGTAGTCAATGGTTGATTACAATAGGGTATGCTTAGTTCGTGAGAAGAAATATATAGTTTCTTGCAATATAGTATGCTTACTTAAATCATCACAATTAGAACAACATATAAACATCATAATTCAAACAATATATAAATGCATGAACACTCAACAATGTATCCCTAAGTAATTATACAATTCGATCACTTCTCTATTCAACTATGGAGCATTTATATAGAACTATGCATTTATTTAACTATATAATATGTCAACATACTATGAAAAATAATGCACCTGATGCTTATAAAATACTAATTACAATAATCAAAACAGCACCAGCTAAACAGCCTAACATCAAAAGCCAATGAATTTCATCTTTTTTTGGGACACAATAAGACTTGCTTTTTTGAATCAACAATTTGGAGAGTAAAAAAAAAAAAAAAAAAAAGTAAGGCTCAGTTCTTTTTTGGGCCCGCGAAAAATATCTCCACAAATGCTCCAGCATATTAGTTTTTTTTAGGTCCAGTACTCGATGGCTGCAGTGATTGTTAGAAGACTCAGCATATTGCCATGCCAATTCTGGTTGCAATAACCACGGGAAGACAGGCCATACCATAACGGCAAAGACCAGTCACACTGCCATGCCCATGTGGGGGAAAAAAAAAAACTTCTCATAAAAGGGTTTTTCATAACATCATCGCCATACACAAACAAAAACACCGAACAAAAGGGGAGAAAAGGAAAACCTTCTTTCCACTACAAACCACATAAATTCATACAAAATTTCTTTACAGAGCTCAAGTAAATACATGAATCCCAAGCCTTCAACCTGTGACATGCCACCTTCTCATTGAGTTTCACTTTGTGCACTTTTGAGTTACAGGCATGACTAGCTATCTCTTTTTGGATTACAATCACTATTGGTTATCTTAGTAGAAAAGATAATCCATAATATAAGAGCATTACTTATAACATCATGGTGTCACGAACTTAAGCTTTCTAAGTCCCTAACAATGGGCTTACATTTGAGGTTATATTCATCAAAACCTTTTTACAAAATAGTAGAGCATCTCATAATATATTACATCGATACCAACAACAATAGTGAAAAAATATTCAAGTATTAAACATTATAGAGCATGTCCAAAACCGCCACAGTAGTGGAGTCATACCAGGAAGAAAATAAAAAAAAATAAAAGAGAAGTTTTAGACAGCAATCAACGCGCAAAACAACGAGTAGATAAATATACATAATAAAAGTAAGAGAGAGTCCAACAAAATAAGAATTTAGAGCGGCAGAGCGCGCGGCGACCGAGTTGGAATCAGTTGGGTCGCTATTCCGATTACCCGTGCCAATACAGAGACGGTTGATGATACCATGACATTCCTCAATAGCAGCCCGAATTTTGATACGTTCGGCAACAAACTGCTCCTTTTGTGCAACTAAACAACCGTGACATTCCTTCAACATGCCAAGCTCCTATTTAACCCTACCATATTTTGTGAACAAAGTCGCATATTGGTTAGTGAGATGATTGTACATATTCTTGTAATATGACCGGTCCTCATAATTAGCATCCTTAATATGCAAATCGAGTTCCTCTTTCAATCTTTTAATGACAACATGAGCAGTATCCTGCTCGGCCACAACGGCTACTGCGAAGGGACTACCCCAACAACGTACAACCTTAGCAACAGAGCCTTCGCAGGGGATTTGCAAATCAACATAGCCAACAAATTGCCCCTCTACATTTGTGGTCATCCCACTTTGAGGGACACTCATACCCAATTTTTCGGCAATTTCATGAAGCAAATGAACGTACGATAACTCAACAATCGGCATTATTGCAGATTTAGGAGGTGAGCAATGGGAGGGAGCGAGAGGGGAGGGGAGGAGAAGGAAATGCGTAAAAAACTGCAGCAAAGAGGGGGGGGGGGGGGGGCAAAACAACAACAAAAAATATAATTTAAACAAATATGAAGGAGATAGAGTAAAACTAAAAACAAAAATGTAAAACAATACAAAAATCTCCAAAATCTATTGCTAAACACTTCATAATTATTTCAAAGGAACAAAGATTATTGTGTCCCAACTATCAACAACTTTTATCATGATCATGTAAAAAATCAGATATTCTTTTGATATAAGGAAAAGCAACAACAATCATACATATATCACAGCTTTTGTAATGATGATGATAATTATGTAAAACACATGCATATCATAGATAAAAATAAAGTATATAGCAAGAGAAGCAAATTTTTTTTCACCCCAAGGAAGAAGACAACACTGAAGATGATCTACCAAACTATATCAATAGAAACAAATCCTTTTTTCACCCCAAAGAAGAAGAAAATCTTGGAGGTGATCCACCAAACAAACACAATTTTTTTATAGAGATTGTCCAGCACAGAATCTGATCAGTTGGAAGTAGGTTTTAGTAGATATTAATGATGATAATGATAGTAATAATGATGAGCGAGATAAAAAAAGATCTTAGCAAATTAGAAAAAAGAAGGGCAAACTGAATAATCCAAACAATGAAAGGGCACAAAAGGGAAAAAAGGTAAAACAAAAATCTAAAAAGTAAAAAATTGAAAAAAAAAGAAAAAAGAATGAGCTAATTTTTTTTTTTTTTTTAAATCATAAAAAATCTGTGTTTGGGAGATCCATGGTAGATAACATCGCTACAGTCAACCATCTATCCAAACCGATATAGTTCGGGGCAAACAATAACGACAACAGAGTCTCCATCCTCATTTTTTCCACACATTCATGAGGAGGAGAAGAAAAAAAAGCCAATAGTCTCAATCATTTATTAGGAGATTGCTATACATTCCGCAACCGTATCTTAAGAAATCGCCACAAATCCCGCATTCGGTAATAATTGCGTCGCAAACAATAGCAGAGATCGCACTCGCAGCACGAAACACGGGGAGAGCGACACCTGTTCCGAAGAGAGATCGGGGAGAGATTTTAGAGAGATGGAGAGATCTGAGAGAGAGAGAGAGAGCGCGCGCTCAGGGAAGAAGAGAGAAATTCAGAGAAGGGCTCGAGATAACCGGCTACACAGGTGATCCAAAGGAGCACAAACGGGAACAAAAGAAAGAATCAACCAAGCTGGTAACCAAAATATCAGCCGGTAATCGCCTGTAATCCTTAATCTAGCGAATTTGAGAGGAAGCGACATGTACACAATCGAAGATTCAGAATTTATGTATGGTAAAGATAATATAATGTAAGTGTTTTAGTCATTTATCAACCAAAAGAATTCAAATGGTTATCAATTCCATTATTATAGCCAAAAGAATACAGACTCCAAATTAATTCGCTTGAATTCGTGAATGAAGCGTAGACTTCTTCGCAAAAACCCTTCGTTCTCCCTGGAGAAACCCTTCGCCCTCACCGACGCCATGCGAAGAGCTGCTCCCTCTTCCCTCCTCTTCTCCCTGTCCAAAACCCTTCTCCTCTCTCCCCGAGCCCTACTCCTCCCCAATCTCTTCTGCTCCCACCTTCCTCTCCATTCCCCACCGCCCACCTCCTCTTCCATCCCCTCTCCCTCCTCTCTTTCCGTCTCCCTCCCGTACCCCCGCTCGTTCCAAACCCTCCCATGGCCTTCCCCCGCTCCCCCATCCTCCGACTCCACTTCCACCACGGAGGAGCTCCTCTTCGCCTTCAAAGCCATGGAGTCTTCTGCAGAGAGCGGCGGCGGCGACGAGAGGAAGCTCGGCGTGGCTTGCTTGAAGCTAGCGGAGCGTATGAGCGGCGAAGGATCCGGAAACTTCGATAAAGGTCTCGCCTTTGCCGTTAGAGCTCTGAAGATCTTCGAGAAGTCTGATGGCGGGTGGTCTCTTCCGGTCGCGGAGGCGCTTTGCATGGTGGGATCTATCAGTTGCAAGATGAAGAGGTTTGATGAGAGCTTGGAGTCGCTGAATACTGCTGTGGAGATTCTTGGTGCGTTGGAAAGGGGAGATGCTAATGATTCTCAAATTGGGTCGGTTTGTATTGCTGTACACGACCAGCTTGCGAGGACGAAGACCGCCTTGGGGCGAAGATGGGAGGCTTTGGTCGATCTAGGGAGGTCGATTGAGCTTAAAGTTGCTATTTTGGAGCCGAATTGTAGGGAATTGGGGTGTGCCTATAAGGATGCAGCAGAGGCTTACACAATGGTATTAGAGTTTAAGGAAGCATTGCATCTCTGTTTGAAGGCATTGGAGATTCATAAGCAACAGTTTGGCCTTGATTCGGCTGAGGTGGCCAAGGTTCGGCAGCTTCTTGGGGTTATATATATTGGGCTGGGTGAGAATGAGGAAGCGTTGCGACAGAGCGAACTCTCCAGGAGAAGTTTTGAGGGTTTAGAATTAGTGAATGAACTGATACAAGCCGAAATTGATGCAGCCAACATACTTATTTTATTAGGTAGGTTGGATGAGGCGACTAGTACTTTGAAAATGGCCATTCAAAAGGCAGAGAAGGAGAGTGAGGCCGGGCTTTCGTGCTGGTAACGATGGCGAAAGCCTTGTGTTGTGAAGAGAAGGTTGGGGAGGCAAGGAGGTGTGTGGAGATTGCTTGCGGAATTCTTGACAAGAAGGAGACTTCATGCCCTTCGAAAGTTGTCGAAGCTTATGCAGAGATATCAATGCTATACGAGACAATGAGCGAGTTCGAGACTTCTCTATCTATGATGAAGAGGACTCTTGCAATGCTCGGGAAGCTTCCAGAGATGCAGCACATGGAGGGAAGTATTTCAGCAAGAATTGGTTGGTTGCTTCTCTTCACGACGAGAGTGCTGCAGGCTGTTCCGTATCTGAAAAGTGCGATCGAGAAGCTGAAAAATTCCTTTGGACCTAAGCATTTTGGGTTGGGATTTGCTTATAAGCATTTGGGGCAGGCTTATGTGGAGATGAATCAGCCGCAGTTGGCTGTGAAGTTTCTGAGTCTTGCAAAGGACATAATTGAGATCTCATTTGGGACACAACATGAGGATTCTATCGACACAAACCAGTGTCTTGCAAATGCATATGGAATAATGGGAAGGTATTCTTTGTTACTCTGCTTTAACTTTAATTTTACCAATTTTCTTTTATTATTGATTGCCACACTTAAATTATGATGCCTAAAGGTTATCTTTTATTTGGTATGATCTCGGAGATAAATTTTTTGGTGTTCAACTGATTGGAATATAAATCATAGGCAAGACTAACGGGCGTTTCACTTTCTAGAATTTCTTCTTGCTTGGGATGTCTGTTTTTCTTCTCCTATCTGCTCTTCTTCATGTGCCTCTCTTCATTATACTAATGTACCTGGGCACCAATTTCTGTGTAAGTTTCTTAGAGTAGATATGATTCATCAAATATTAGTGATCTTTACATAGGTTGCTTGAATTCTTTTTTTTTTTTTTTATCTGATTTTTCTGTACCTTTGCTTGTATATCAAGTCAGCGTGGAAGGATTGGTTGATGGCAGGCTCAATTTTACTTAAGCGTTTAAAAGAGTGATAAGTTGCTTAATTAAGTCTTTGAGAGTCAGACAGCTTAGAGTGGAGAAGAGTTGGGGTTGACGACTAAGGCTGTAGCTTCCTAGGGACAATTTTAGTCACTAGTCAGTTTTGTGCCACGTTCACCTGATTCATTTTCTTTTTCTCTCTTACTGACGATTAGCATCCCCTCTTTGCAGTTTTCAGAGGTTTAAGAATGTTAAAAGGGCTGAATCTGATAGATTCTTTTCTCATTAGTTTTTTTCTCTTTCCCTTCATTACAGTTTTCTTTATGGAAAAACTTAAGATAATTTGAGCATGTGACAATAGGGCAACTTATTAAATCTTTCTAATTAAGGATAATCAATATGATAAAGGGTTTAAATCTTTATTTGCAGCATTCTAGCAATCTTCATCATTGCCTAGTGTTCAAATTTAATGACATTCAATGGCAAATCCTAAAGAGTAGCTGAAAGTAGTCTTAGAGTGAATAGTGTTGCGACCACTAGATAGTAAAGTGGAGATAGTCTGTATTTCATTAGGGTTTTTGAAGTTTTTTCTTGTTTTATTTACTTTGCCAACGTTTAGCATCATTTTAGATTGTCCTCCGGTATTCTGTTGTTCTGATTTTGCTTAAGCTGATTTACATATACATGAGTTGGCAACTGATCATTATAAAAGAGAGGTTATGTGTTTTACCTTCCTCTATAGTACATTTTTATACAAAATGATCACTCTTACTGTCATGCCTCGGGTGGAAACCAAAATTCGAGCTCGCCAACAGATTCGTCGTTTACGCAGAATTTCCTACGTATAGGCAGCGATACAACCTGCCCAAGTAGAAAGAGAGAAAGAGAGAGAGAGAGAGAGATATCAGAGCTGAACTAAATATATCCAATACAGACTGAAATTGCGAATATATATAAATCTCCAAATATCTCTGTACAAGTATCATCTCTCAGAAAGGGAAAAAGTACAACCTGCTGGCTCCAGCCAGACCCAAAATAAATACATTAGTCTGCTCAACTAAATTATAAACAAAATAAAACAACATTGGGTCCACTGCTAGCTCTCAAGAGTAGTAGAAGATCTATCTAGCCCACTATCCCCTTGCCTCGATCCGCCGGCGCCGCAACAGCCGCCGAGAAATCTGAAAAAGACTGAGCAACAACAACGGGTGTGAGAACTACTAGAAAACCAGTAGTCCTCAGTGAGTATGTCATCGAACCTCCGACCTACCCACCGAGTTTACCAAAAGGCATAAGTAGGAAATGGTAAATGAGCGAGGAAGTAATAACTGGAATGAATACTATCACTACTATGCCTCAATGCCACAATGTATACTGTCAAGTGTATATGTTTGTATCACTGGAAGAAAACTGCCGAGATATAACCCAATCAAATGGAATTGTATAAAACCTGGTCCCGCCTGTGCCAATATCGAAATCACAGACCTGTATAAAACCCGGTCTCAGACCTGTATAAAACCTGGTCTCGCCTACTTCAGAGTGGCACTCGAGGTGAGCGATCCGCTCGAGGAAAGTAACTCAGTCGAGTATATCAGTAAAGTAGGCAAAAGTCATCACTATGCTCAAGGTGGAAACTCTCTATCCACTGATGCAATCCCGGTCCCAAATGATGCATAAACATTAATCGGCCAAACCGCCCTCAATCTGCGGTTGCCGAACAACTCCTAAGTCGATAATCCGGTGCTATCCCACCCGACTCGATAACACAACTATACTATCCCCAATCCTGCTCAAAACCCCGAGCAATAGATATCATAAGGAAGAAAAATGGATTTTCTCCTAAGTTTGATTCTAACATGAATAGTATAGCAATATAAAAAGTGTGTGGCCTATCTAGATGTCAAAACAAGCTTGGAATAGTTCTCACACATAATAAGTGTAGCTCTCAACATAAATCTCAAGTTTAAGCATAATTAGATCAACTAGAGATAGCAAATACAACAATCACACTATGCTGAAATTGGTTAAACCGGTTTGTAGACCGCAGTTTCGATGTGCTCAATACCTCACCTGAAAGTCTAACGATCCGAAGTCCGATCGATATGAAATTCGGCGTGCGTAATCCTCTGGTTCTTAGCTTTCCAACGAATCCAAAATCTCCCAAAAATTCCTGCCGGATTGAACGGAATTGCGAAAACATCAACTGCTGCGTAGAAATTTCAGCATTTACAACAAGTGATAAAGGATACAAAATCTGCTTTATATACCTCAATATACTTCAATATAACAACCCAAATTTGGTTCCTAAGTTCTCTTTTAACTTAGAAACATCAAAGGATCCACAAAAAGCTGACATTAAGTTCCAAAATTCGGCTCAAAACTTGCTCTTGCAATTGCTGTCCCAAAATCTGCATGCATTCCACAAGCTGAAATTCAACTTATTGTAGAATCCAAATTAAGCATAATCACAAGTTGAATCCAATAAAGAAATTGCTCACCATACTCTTGATGATGTAAACCAACCTTTAATTTCTCAGTAAACCCATCTTTAATCCACGAAATTAGCCCCACAACTGAAATAACACAAAAGGGTTTACCAACAAATCTGCTGCAGAATTTCAGCATCATGAGTCTGAGAAAAGACTTAATAAAGTGTATCAAATACCTTAAAAAATCCAAGATTAAGGTGTCGAATTGTTCCTCCTGAAGTCTAGATGAAACCAAACTTTAAAATTCTCCATTCCATAAGAAAAATATAAAGAAATCCCATAATTACTCAAGACTGTCCAAACTCTGAAAACTGCACACAAGGGCTCAAAGATGGGCATACATACCTATTCAAATGCTGAAATTGGCCACCCTCATCAATAACAAAGTTGCAGAGCTACGAGTTCAGAAGATTTTCCCACAAGAATGAGCTCAAAACTCCACTCCTACTGCCCAGAGGAAGAAAAATACTGAGTGCTGTTCAAAAATCCAGGCTGGGCACGAGGGTCTTGAAGATGGCTAAAATTATCTGGCTTAAAGTCCAAACTGGAATTCCTCCAAAATATGAAAGTTGTAAAGCTATGAGTGCTGAAGATTTTCCCGCAAGAATCACCCCCAAACTCCACTCCTATAGCTCTGGAGAAGCCGGGGAAGAAGCGTCGACGGAGTTGCTAAACTCTGCAAGCAAGCTCCAAGCTCAACAATGGTGGAAAAGTATGGAAGGAGAAGATGATGGAGCTTGTAAATGCCTTCAAATCAGGGTGGAAGAGAAGAGGGATGGAAAAGGATCTCTTGGAGTCTAAAGGTCCAATTTATAGTCCAAAAGGCTGGATAAGATGCAACCACGGATCAAAATAAGCCATACCTTGCTCTCAGCTGAAACACCAGGTTTCGAGCGCTCGAAAACACTGGACCGCCCGAAACCTGCGCCCGAAAGTCACTAATCCACGTGTCACCACGCCGCGCGTTTGATCGCTCCAGCCGCCACGTGTCACCATCTCGTCGCCCTAGCTGGCGCGCCCGCCGCTCCACGTGTTGCCACGGCGTCGCCACGTGGTCGCGCCCGGAAGTGCGCCCAGATTGGCACTGTAGTAACCCGAATCACTGTAGCAGCTCGGTTTACTGTAGCAGCCCGGCCGGTCCAGCCCATGATCACCACAAGATTCGGACGCCCGGATCAAAATTTCGGGCGCTCGAATTCCCTGAAAAATACACAAATAGTGTATTTCGCACAGTTTTTTGCGCTGGATCCGTTTCTCGTGTTCGTTTTGCGCGCAAATGAATTCTAACACTGAAAACTAGAGTGTTCTCACATCGATGTCCACGGGATCGAGTTGCCAACCGAAAATCGGGTCTCCACACTTACAAATTTTGATAATTTGCATATCAACTTTTGCAATTTCTTACATATTTAATATTTGATATTATCAACTTTTGCAAAACTTTTGCCGAATTTTTTGTTCATTTTTATGCTTATGGGAAATAAAGTTTTTGAATACTCTTTGCAGTTTGAGTTGCTAATTGGTGAATTATTCATTATGTTAAATCTAAACATTATACACCTATGTACGCAATCTAATGTTGTAAATGTTCTTGTTATTCTTTTATATATTCCATATCAACTGTCAGTTAATTAAAAATCCTCTACGCTGTTTTGTCACTTTTATGACTATCTCCAATCACAGTGTTGATAGGATAAAAAATTTTAAGTTAGTCTTGCTAGTAAAGCTCTGTTGGCTTAAAGGGGAGCCAACATCCTGCCCTGTGACAGTAGGCCAGGTTGGGTCAGGTTGGGTCGAGTCACGTTCGAATTGGTGGGAGGTTGGGTTGGACAGAGTTATGCTCAAAGTGATGGGAGGTTGGTTAGGCCCAGTCACAATCAAAACCGGTAGGCGCTGCTGTGCCTTTACGTTTTAAGTGAATTGGTTACATCTTTCTAACAGCTCAAGCTTTTGGAACTAATGGTTAGCGCCAACGATCCGACGAGTGGTATCAAAGCCAGAGGTCACTGGTTTGATTCTTGCATGCTGCGAATTTGTGCAGATGCTATGAAGGGAGGGTGTTGTTGGCTTAAAGGGGGACCGGCCAGGTTGGACCAAGTCACGTTCGGAATGGCGGGAGGTTGGGTTGGGCCAAGTCACAATCGAGATCTGTGGGCGTTGTGTTTATATGCTTTAAGTGCATTTGTTGTATTTTTCTAACAACTCGAGCTTTTGGAATTAATGGTTAGCGCCAACGATTTGACAAGCTTTAGTGTCATTGGCCAAAGTTTGGTTATAGCAGAGAATTTTGACCAATTGACTGGTTCTTGCTGACTGGTCGACATCACATAGTTCCAGACAAACAACTAAAGAACCTAACTTACCGACGGGTGTGTCTATCTATATGACTTTATCAAAGGCTTTAGATCCTAATTTTGTGATATTTTGATTATTTTGGTGTTTATTTCACATAGGTTTTCCTTATGAGATCCTGGTATGAGTCATTAGCCTTTTGACTAGAAAAAGAGTTTAGAGTGTTTTATTATAGTTAGCTCCAGACTTTCTTATGTAGTGTCTTATTCTCAATGGGATCTTGGATCCCCACTAAGAAAAAATAGATGCTATTTTGGTCATGCTTCCTTGTTTACTTTTTTTATTGTGTTTGTCTTTGTAGTTCAAACAATAGTGTTACAATGGGTTGATGGGGAACTATAAAAGTAAGTTACAGGGTCAAACTACCAGGAAGAACTAGTAGCAGAATAAAGTATGACAAAAGCTACATATATCCCTACATTATGCTTTTGAAAGGTAGCCACTATAAAGATTGTGACCAGGATTAGAATATTCATGTACTTGTTCCAATTGTTGAGTCTAAGAGACACATTAATATTTGCCTATTTACCTTATTATTTTGAACTTTTATTAACAATGAATCTAAACTTGTTTAGACCTAATTGCTTGATTGTAGCCACTATTCTCATAATCATATCAAAAATTTTTGGTTATTATCTTGATCAAACCTACTTAATAATATTATTGTTTTGGTTTTATTATTTTTGAATATGTATTTAACTGGCGCTATATTTATTAGATAGTGATATATATCAAAATGATTTGAAACATACAAGTCAATAATCTGGCGGGTAGCGAAAACTTGCAATTTTTTTGTGTAATGGATTAATAGGTTAGAGGCGAAGGTTGATTAGAAAATGATTTGGCCAAAATTAACCAATAAATAGTCATCAATACTTACTGTATCCTTCTTGTATCCTCCCATATCCTCTGCGTATGCATCTCGTATCTTTTTTTTTTAATTTTTGAAAATGTAGGTACTTTGTGGTTGTATTCGTAGGGGTGAAAATGGATTGGATAATATCCTATCGTAATCCCGCCCGTATACGATTTCATCTGCATTTGAATAGGAAATATTCGGACCCGGTTGGATACAAATGCAGATATGGTTGTAAACAATGCAAAATATCTCGGATATTTGAAAAATCAGATTTGGATCCGAATATCTAAATATATATAAATATATAGAGTTCGATTCCTATGCTATCGATAGCACCAAGCACTTGGTGCTGCCTAGTTTTCCACTGTTGAATCTACTCCTTGAATTATTTTCACCTCTTAGATCATACTATTTCCCCAACCACAAACTAAATCCTAGGGCCCACTATCATCCTAACCATACATCTCTTCATCCAAGAGTCAAAAATCTAATAGCACCAATGACTTGGTGCTATTAATAGCACAGTGTAGTTTATATGGTAGAAGCAGTGTTTGAAAAGGTGCGAGGCGTAAAAAGGCGCAAAGGCTTTCTGGAGCGTAGGCGCGAGGCACACCACGAGACATGTGTCTCAAGAAGGTGAGACGCGCATCTAATAAAAATAAAACACTCTTCACAAGCCTAGTTTAAATGAATGTTTGATATTAAAAAATTTCAAAATAGCCATATAAAAATAAAATAATCTTAAAAAAGTAAAGAAATCACATGTATATATGTTCTCAAATGAAAAAGAAAAATAATTATATTTCAACTTTGAACTTAAAAGTACTTGTTATTGCTTGTTGGTTCTTCTTGCTTCTTGTCGTTGTTGCTTGTTGCCATTAGGGGGTGGAAGAGAGAATGACCAAGAGAAAAGGATAAAAAAACATTCAAATCAGGAATTTTTTCAATCCCTTAACATTTTAAAATATATTGAAAAAACCCAAGACCTGAAAACCCAAACCCTAAACCTATTAAATGTAAATATCATGAGTCATGTCTGAGGCGCGCGGCTCGTGCCTGGGCTTTGAGGCTAGGCATGAGGCGCGCGCCTCAGGCGCGTCTTTTTAAACACTAAGTAGAAGGCTTGCGGAAGGCTTGTGGAGGAAGTGGAGAGGTGTGGGGTTCGAGTCTTTAATCCCTACATTTGTTTTTTTACTTCTTTAATAACAATTATTTAAATTTAAATAATATATCTAAATTTAGACATAATTTTAAATTTTGACTTGAACCTGAATTTGAATTTTGAATTCATATTGAAATATAAATTTTTGAGTTTAAATCGTGAGTTCAAATCTGGATTCAAATTTTGATTATGAATTTAAATAGTGGATTTAAATTTTAATTAAAATTTATTTTTTTCGAATTTCAATATGAGCATGATTTAAATTGTAAATTCAACATATTATTTTGAATTCAAATTTGAATAGAAATTTAAATTAAATTTATATTTAAATTGTGAATCAAAATTTGTATAAGAGGTTTGAATACAAACCATGAATTCGAATTCAAATTAAAATTTTAAAATTTATATTTGAATTTTATATTTTGAGTGTGTAATTTAATTTTGAATTGTGAATTCTATTTAAACATTTTTATGATTTAGTTTTTCTTAAGCAAGCAATGAGTTGATTCTGATTTCAATTCCTATTATTAACCAAACAAATTAGGATAATTTTCCATTCCATTTTCCGTTCCGATCTATTATGGTTCCTATTCCGATTTCGATTCTCATTTTGAACTAAACATGCTCTTAAATTTTACTGAATAAGATGTAGGCATACAAAGTTTGAATACGAATGTGAAATTTTAATTGCATTGTGTTTTATTCCCGTTAAATCTACTTTATATTCGTATGTACATATTAATATATATTCCGATCTATTTTGAATCCTATTCTGGTTTTGATTTACATTTTGAACTAAATGTGCTCTTAAATTTTTACTGAATAAGATATAGGCATTTAGGTACCGTTTGGATGTGGCTTATACCGGAATGAGTTATACCAGGTATAGGTATAAAGTAAGGGATAAACCTGGTTTAAACCTAAAATTGTGTTGGTTGGGAATGCGGCTTAAACCTGGTATAAGAAATAGGTGTTTGGATTGGGGATGAAGAATAAGTGGTATAAAGTTGACTTTTAGTTTAATGACGATGTGACCTTTATTTTTATGTATATTATAATTTGATAATTAAAGAATGTATTAGAATTTTTTAATTGTAACAAATCTTATATATTATATTTAATTATTATTTTTTTAATAATTTTTTCAAAATTAAAATTTTAAAATTTATTCAAATTTAATTTTTATTTATTTAATTTTAAAAAATTTTAAGTGTGAGCAAAAAAAAAATGTTTATTTTAAAATTTACGTAAGAGTAAAAATTTTAATTTATAAATTTATATAAATTTTAAAAAATTAAAAATATTGTATAAATTTTAAAATTAATATTTTTTAAAAATAAAATAAAATTTTTAGATTTATTAAAATATAAAATAAAAAAAATTAAAATTTATAAAATTAAAATTTTAAAATTTAAATATTTATTAAAATTTAAAATTTTTAATAAAAAAAAATTCAAACGAAGTAAAAAAAGAAAAAAAAAACAAAAAAAAAAACCGTAGTATAAAAGGAAAAAAAAAAAATCAAGTATTATAAAAAAAAAAAAATGAAAAAAAAAAAAAATTCCCTTCCCAAGGCATTTCTGCCTTGGAAGGGGGGAGTTGGGGGGATATTCCCCCCCCCCCAATACCCGGTATGGGGGGGGGAATATCCCCGTGTGGAGGGGGATATCCCCGTTTGGGGGGGATATCCCCAAACGGGGATATCCCCAAACCGTTTGGGGATAAAGGGGGGATATCCCCCCTTTATCCCACTTCCAAACAAGGGCTTAAAGTTTGAACACGAGTGTGAAATTTTATTTCCTTTAGGCAGTGTTTGGTTAAGGGATAAAGATGGAATAACCCACTTTATCCCACTATCATGCCAAACGACATGATTTTTGGCTGGGATATTTTATCCGGTCAAACCTTGGTATTCTCGGCTCTCCGGGATAGCTTTGAATAAACTATTCCTCCACCATTTGGTGAATAGTGCTATTCTAAGAATTAATTCTAAATTTTATTAAGATTATAAATTGAATTAAAACTAAATTATGTGGACACAATTTATTATATATTATAATACATTATTTTTTATTATAAAATTATTAATTATATATATTAATACATATTATTTTTATTTAAATATTATAATGAATTATTTTTATTAAATTATAATTTATAATAAATTATTATTTTTAAATATGATCATAATTTTTTTTACAATAAATTATTTTTATAACAATTATTTTTATTAAATTATATTTTATATTAAATTTAACTATCACTTTTTTTTTTTATTATTCTCTACTATTAGATTTTTAAATTTTTAAATTTAGAAAAATTTAAATTTATAACTTTTTAAATTTTAACTTTAATTTTTAATAAATTTATAAATTTAATAAATTTTAAAATTTATACAAATTTTAAATTTTTTAACTTTAATTTTAATAAAATTAAACGGTATTATTTACTAAAATATAAACTTTAATTTATACAAATATTAATTATTATTTAATTAATATTTTATATTAATAATTAGATAAAATATTATTATCCCCAGCTATTCTTAAATTTAAATTTTTTATTATAAATTTTAAAATTTTTAACTTTAATTTTTTATAAATTTAAAATTTTAAAATTTTTAAAATTTTAAAATTTATGCAAATTTTGTATATATAAATTTTTAATTTTTTATAAATTTATTTTTATTTATAAAAATTTAAAATTAACATTTTTGCATAATCTTTTACACATTTTATGAGATAATTAAAATTTAAATTAAAATTTAGAGAAATTTTAAATTTTATAATTTTTTAAATTTGTAACTTTAATTTTTAATAAATTATAAATTTAATAAATTTTAAAATTTATACAAATTTTAATTTTTTTAACTTTAATTTTTAAAAAATTAAACAGTATTATTTACTAAAATATAAATTTTAATTTATACAAATATTAATTATTATTTAATTAATATTTTATATTAATTAATTAGATAAAATATTATTATTTTAAAATTATAATTATTTTTATCTTTTCACTATTCTCGTTTATTCTAAGAAATGAACCAAACACAATTTCAGCTATTCCTAAGAATAACAGCTTTACAAACCAACACTATTTTTCTTTTATCCCTGACTATCCCGGAATAGCAAGCTATCCCAGGAATAAAAAAATTTATCCCCAAACTCATAATCCCCGAACCAAACATTACCTTATGTTTTATTCGCGCTAAATCTAGTTTATCTTCTTATGTGCATATTAGTACATATTGTTATCCGAATAATATCCTGATACAAATCCAATCCATATTCAAATCTGAAGAAATATCTGATTCGTACTTGAATCCGTTTTTAGCGGATATAGTAACAAAAATTCAATATTTGATGCATCCGCATTCAAATTCGTATCCGAAAATATAAATATGGATGCGGACATGGTTTCGTCAAACATCCGACCGTATTGGATCCATTTTCACCCCAACGTATTCGACACATATTGGCTGCTTATTGGCTGCATATTGGCTGCATATACATAGCCGATTGCATCAGAGATGGCCAGAGTGTGTAAATAGAGTATTCATACTTCTTAGATGTCATGAATTGCTTTATTGTTCAGCTTACAATATTCTAATCCAATTACATTATAGACTGAGGCCCTGTTTGGGAAACCTCCAAAACAGAGTTTTAAATCATTTTACTCTGTAATTTAAAAAGCGTTGTTTTTTTATTAGTTAGCCTGTTTGGATGACACAACAGCGTAAAAACATTACAACGTAAAATTGCTGTTTCGAAGTATTTTTTGGGGAAAAAAAAAAAGGTTAGACCGGCTAAAAAAAATTTCCTATTTCGCGTAAGACTTCTCCATCGCCCTTTTTCGCATTTCGCACATCTTTAAAAATTTTAAATTTTAAATTTAAATTTAAATTTTAAAAATAAAATTTAAATTTAAATGTAAATTTTAAAAATAAAATTTAAATGTAAATTTTAAAAATGTAAATTTTAAAAATGTAAATTTTAAAAATTTAAAATTTAAAAATTTAAAATTTAAAATTTAAAATTTAAAATTTAAAATTTAAAATTTAAAATTTAAAACTAAAAATTGAAAAATTTAAAAATAAAATATAAATTTAAATTTTAAAATTTGAAATTTAAAATTCTAAATAATAAAATTAAAATTTAATATTTCAAAATTAAAATTTATTATTTTAAAATAATAAAATTTTATGTTTAAAACTTAAAATTAGTATTATAAAATATTTGAAATTTATATTTGAAATTTAAAATTTCACATTCAAATTTTAAAATTTTAAAATTCAAATTCAATTTTAAAAATTTTAAATTTGAAATTTAAATCCTAATTTTAAAATTTTAAAATTAAAAATTAAAATTTTATATTTTTAAATTTAACTTTTTGTATTGAAAGTTTAAATTTAAAACAGAGTATTTTTTTAAAGTTCGCAATCCAAATAGTTAAAAACCGAGTAATATTTTTATTGAGTATTGAATTTTTCAATCTATCCAATATGTTGTAAAATAAAACTCCGTTTTATTTTTCAATGATTGCCAAACAGGCTCTGAGTTTTATCTGTACCTGGAGCTTGACGCAAAATGTGCTATGACTGGGTGGAGTGTTCTAAAAAACATAGCAGTTCAAATCTAGCTCAGCTCTATCCAAAATATAGTTAGGTTTGTGATTGAAGTTTGGACCTCGAACCTTACCTTCATCTACTTTGCTGAGAACTTGAGATTGATGGATGCATATAAATAATGTTTTCTTCAGGAAATGGAAAAAGAAAAATACCATAGAGTGACAGAAGAGAAGAGGCTAGAACTCGGGGAAGGGACATTTGAGTGAGTGAAAGATAATGAATGTAATGTGAAGCAGCAGCAAAATATTAGGAATGAGATCTTAAGTGACAAAGAAAAGCACCCTTCAAGATACTGTGTACTATTATAACTTTTACAAACTTTTTGGAAAGCTGTTGCAACTTAGAGATAAAAAACTTGACTGTAAAAGGTTAAGAATAAATAACCCTTGTATTTGCATTGTTATAGTTGAAAAAAAAAGAAAACATATGAAGAAATGAAAAGGAACTAGAAGGATCCTATAGCCGACGATCTATAATGTGTAGACTTCAAAATCAGTGATAATAAGTAACTGTAGGTTAGGTTGGAAGTTGATTTAAGCTTTAGATGTTTTTAAATGAGGAAAGTAACATTTAATTCCACAGAAGCGCGTAGCAGTCCCAAACTAAAAAGGATGGCAAGTATTGGGATGTCAGGATGATGAGCATGCATAGGTGTGTTTCAATTTCAGGGTCATTTGTAGTTGGCTTCCAATTGGTTTATTGCAAGGTGCAGGTTGGTGTTACTTGATGTTACTTGATATGGGCTTACAAGGGTGTTTTGGTTGTTTAATAGAAATGCATACCGCTTGTTAGCTCTGGCTCGTGTTCTGATCTGGCATCCTATAATAGTGTATTAGAGAGTAATTCAAGTGTATTGATGTTGCTTGAAAGCTTACTTTCAGATTTTCTGTTTCTTGGGCACTGGGTTAATATTCTTTGTAGGATCTGAAGTTTGCTTTCCAAAAAGTTTATAGAAGGTACTTCTGTTGATCAACACTATCTGGTCATGAGATGAGATATGGTAAGAGAATATTAAAGAATTTTAAGATGTGTGTCACGCCCTGGGGTCGAAACTGCGACCCGGGCTCGTCAACAAATTCGCCGCCCATACGGGAAGCCCCGCATAGGCAAAGCGTCTATCCTGCAAAAGATAATATTACAAATATACAGATATCAGAGCTGGAAAGTAAACTACTGAGATATAAAATACAAGTCCAAAATGGCACAAGTCTGATCCTCACAATACATGTCTCTCAAAATAAAACTATCAGAAGTAACAATATACAATATTCCAGCTGACTGAACTATAAATAAAAAAAAAGGGGTACCGCTACACTCCAAAGACGGGTAGGGAACTAGCTCGCGACTTTCTTATCTCGATCAGCAGAAGCAACAACCGGAGTAGCAGAAACTGGGGTAGAAGCCTCTGGAAAAAGTCACCACAGCGGGTGTGAGAACTACATCCAACAGTAGTTCTCAGTGGGTACTGTTTTCAAGACCAACGGTCTACCCACTAATTCTACTAGAGGCATAGGATAACGATGCAGTAAGGAAAGGTAAATAAGCAGAAAATTAACTCTACTGTTACCATGCCTATCTAAAATGCTCAATGGGTGATACAGATGATAATATGCTTCTACTCAAACGCAAAATACTCAATCAACCCAATCACACTGACTGCCACATAGGGTCCAGTCAAACCTGCGTCTACCTACTACCACATATCCTCACTGGGACGGGATTTACGTAGGGGGTCCCACTCGAACTGCGTTGACAAGTCGCGATAGCAAAGTAACAAGCCCAGCTCCGGAGTGGCACTCGAGTGGAGCGACCCTACCGAGAAAGTATTCGTGCATCTCTATCGAGCTCCATACGACTCATGCAGGTTATAATCCAAATTCACGATCAATCAGATCGAAAACAATAATTCAACACTAACAACATCAGCCGGAAACACTTAGTGGCTCGGGACCACTGTCAACCCGTACGGCTCCCAAAATAGAACACCCAACTCACAGACGAGAAAGAACCGACCGACACAGTAAGGGTCCGAGAATTTCGAAAGGCCGGTGTCTAGAACCCCAATCAAACAAGAACAGATTCCAGGCTCAACCTTTCTAAGTTCTCGACCCTTTATAGTTCGGGGACATTAGCTCCCTCGGGTAAAACATACGGAGGGAACCAATTAGGGTTCGAAAGGTCCGGAAGACTAGCACCTAGAACCTAAATCAAACAAGAACAGGTTCTAGGTACAGCTTCTTGTAGCTCTCGACCCAAATGTGAAAACAGTCTTTAGACCCAGATCACTCGAACTCTTTCGGGTGAGAAAGTTGGTAAGAAAAGATGACAGTTATTACTGAAAATTATTTTGATTTGAGAAATCCAATTTAATCAGTTAAAACAAGTTTTATTTTCCAAACCCCGAAGGTTCCAAACCCCGAAGGGCCAATGTCTTCACCCAATCAAACAAGAACAGGCTCCGACGATCCTTCGAAATTCGAAAGGAAAGCATTGATTTATTGAAATCATGTGTGTCCAAAAACAGTCAGGGTTCAAGGTTCTGCTATCATCAGCTAAACACTACTACGAACATAGTGCCAATGATACTGGTCGGAGAATACTCAACGACCCGGGACCACTATCGACCTGAATGGCTTCCGACACTAACCCTGATCTAGCCTCAGCTACCAGACTCCACTCGGCCCCCAAGCACGAGTGGCAATGCATCCCACAATATCCCGGCCACTCGGCCCACTATTCGGGCGAGGAGAAACTCTATGTTCAGAAAAAAAGAATACAGAGTGTGGGAAGTCTAGAACATGAAAGAAACTAGCCCAAGTGAGGGTCTTCTACTAGTCTGGTTAAATACATGCAAACATATGACGGGGTGCTAGTCAAGGTTCCAATATTTCGTTATCACAGGAAATAATCAATTTGCTAATTCTATCATACATGCTTGCATTTGAGTCCACAAAAAAGAGTACTTTATTTATCATGCATGCATACTACGACATAGAATTAGTATGTCGCCTGCTAATTTTGGAGGAAATCCAATCCACCTAGAATGTGCTGATCCGGGGTCCGAACTGGCTGTGTGACACCCCCGGAATGTGTATTAGTCATATATATAAATGATATAATAGGACTAAATCTCTTAACCTGGCTATAGCATTTTGGGTGGTAGCAAGACCCAAAAGGTTAAGAGAGTTAAGTGTGCTAGAGCTAGAGTAGTTCTAGGATGGGTGACCCCCTTGGAATGCGGGGCGTCACAATTGGTATCAGAGATATTCACCAGCCGGAAATGTGAGATGAGTCTTGGCTGAGCCAGGGTTTTATAGCGGGTAGAGCGAGGCTCTCCGGCTAATGATCATTGTGGGTGAAGTTTAGCTCCCCACAAGGTCGGCTAAGGCTAGCGAGATGAGTCTCACATCGCCTGGTGCTTGTGAGTGTCTTTGAGCATGACGAGGACGTTAGGGCTTAAAGGGGGGAAGAATGTGACACCCTCGGAATGTGTATTAGTCATATATATAAATGATATAATAGGACTAAATCTCTTAACCTGACTATAGCATTTTGGGTGGTAGCAAGTGTGACACCCCCGGAATTTGGATTAGTCCTCTATATAAATGATATAATAGGACTAAAATCTCTAACCCGGCTATAGCATTTTGGATGGTAGCAAGATCCAAGAGGAACATGAGAGTTAAGCGTGCTAGAGCTAGAGTAGTTCTAGGATGGGTGACCCCCTAGGAAGTGGGGCGTCACAGTTGGTATCAGAGCCATTCACCAGCCGGAAATGTGAGATGAGTCTCGGCTGAGCCAGGGTTATATAGCGGGTAGAGCGAGGCTCCCCGGCTAATGACCGTTGTGAGTGGAGTGCAGCTCCTCACAAGGTCGGCTAAGGCTAGCGAGACGAGTCTCACATCGCCTGGTGCTTGTGAGTGTGCTTGAGCCTGACGTGGACGTCAGGGCTTAAAGGGGGGAAGAATGTGACACCCCCGGAATTTGGATTAGTCCTCTATATAAATGATATAATAGGACTAAAATCTCTAACCCGGCTATAGCATTTTGGATGGTAGCAAGATCCAAGAGGAACATGAGAGTTAAGCGTGCTAGAGCTAGAGTAGTTCTAGGATGGGTGACCCCCTGGGAAGTGGGGCGTCACAGCAAGACCCAAGAGGTTAAGAGAGTTAAGTGTGCTAGAGCTAGAGTAGTTCTAGGATGGGTGACTCCCGGGAATACGGGGCGTCACAGGCTGAAACTGAACGTGTGCGTTCCACGGGTTCTCAAGGCTCCAACGAACCTAAAAGCTCCAAAAAACTCCTCCCGGATAAACGGCGGTGCTCAAAATACCAAGCGCTACCCAAACGGTCCACTGCAAAATTCAGTGTGCGCATCAACGGTGTGTAGAAGCCAAACCGTACACAGTTTTCACCCGGAACCAAAAAGAAAGATGCTCACCTTGATCGTAAGGAGTTCCAACTTTTTCTAAGCAAAAGTCCAAAATTCCAACAAAAACTGAAATATAACGCCGAATGTCGCGATGAGTTCAAATACAGATTTCAGCACCAAACCCTGTCATAAAGCTCCAAAGATAGGAAAAGTTCACCTTCGAAATGACTTCAAAAAAATCCAAGAAAGGTACAGCTGCGCTCCTCTTGAAGTCTAGATGGAGATCGAGTCCTTAAACATCCAAATCCGCCAACCGAAAGCCGAGAAAATGCATGAAAACTCCACGCTGTTCAGAAAATGCAACAGCAAAAAGGGGGTCTAAAGATGCTGCGTGAAACCCCATAAAAACTCAAAACGGAGAGGAGCGATAAATACCAAAGTCGAAGGCCTACCTCTCGTGAAGATCCTCTTGAAATTTCAGCTTAAAATTTCAAAGGGTAAGCCCAGGAGAGTCCGCGGAAGAAACGTCGGCGAAGAAAACCGCAATCGGAGGAACGTCGAAGCTTGCGGAGTCGAGGAAGAAGCTGATGAAACGGTCTCCAAAAATTCTCCAAAACCCCTAGAAGTGAAGAAGACTTGAAGATCTAGCTTCCTGTCGAAGGAGGCCCCAAGAACAATTTGGAAAAACCCCAAAATGGCAGCACAAAGGGTCAATTTATAGCAAAAATCCGAAAGAAATTCACTTTTGGATCAAGGGTTCGGATCCGGGCGCCCGAAATCTACAGTTCCAGCGCTCGGACACGCAGCATTCATTCGCTGGCTCCCGCTCAGCGCCCGAAACCGCCGGATGCCGCCACGTGTCCCACTTTCGCGCCCCGTCTGCCCCGCGCCGGCACGGTGGTTAGCGCAGTCCAATCGGGACGCGCCACGTGGCCAGGCGCGGTCCAGGCGGGGTGCACGCGGTGCTGATTGCGCCGTGTCCTGCGTCGTATTCCGACCAATCACAGGGCGCCACGTGGCCCCGCCCGCATCTTCGTTGGTCTCAGTGCACGCGCAAGTGGGCAGTGGATCGGCCCACTTCCGAATTGAGCCCGTTAAGCCCAGTTTGCCCGAAAATAGCTATTTTTCACTGTTTTCGCACGCTGAGTCCGTTTTTGGCGTCCGTTTGATGCACAACGCATTCGATACACCAAAAATAGGTGTTTTCTCACTGCCGACCACACAGTCAAGACATACGGGACTTCGGGACACCACAATGTGAACCAAATAAATCTGAGAATTAGTGTACTTTCTTGTCCGTAGGTCAACTGTCAAATCTGGCTACCACTTCGGATGGTTGATGGTGACTTGCCGGGAAAATAAAAAAGACTCGGCATATAGTAGTTATTGGGATAAAAAGCATATTCTGGGATGCTTACATGATGGTTTAAAAGGAAAAGAAATGGTTCATAAATTTAAGTTGTGGTGTCATAGTTTATGTTATTTGTTGATGGTGTTATTTCAGTTGGTAATTTCAAGATAGAATAGAACATAAAGTAAGAATTGTGGAGAGGAAACTTGGAAGATATGAATTTGCAATGAGAGCAAGTAGATCCAAGCTCAAAAAATAAGAAATAGCCTGCAATTCTGAAAAATCAAGTTTCAAGATGGATAAAAAATTATTTTGGATGACATTTTTATCTTATATGATCAAGAGACATAATGAGGAATACTTGCTTTAACGTGGATATTACATCTCAACAAGAGGGAGGTGATGAGAGCATATAGTTTGTGGGTTTGATTATGATTCGAGAGAACCTCTAGTGTGATTTCTTTTTTTATCCTTGTATATCCATTTGGTAAGAAGGAAAAATTTATAGGACAATCGTAAATGCATTGTAAATATGAATGCTTGATAAATGGAAACAATATGCAAAAATTGTGTTGCGTAGATAGTTAGATGAGAGTGTAAATGATGGTATGCTTTATGGTCTGTGTCAGTCGCATGCAAGTTTGGCACCCACGTAGAATAAATTTTATTTAGTAGTAATGTGAGCTCACTAGAAAAGATGAAGGTAAGAGATGGGTTTATTCAACCGGAGTTTGGTCGACTAGTCTCTGTTTGTTTGAAAGTGATCAGTATTGATTGTCATGTCCATAGAGGCCACCTCCTTGTTTTAGATTCTGTACTAGGGAGTAGTGATCTCATTATGTTGGAATGTACCTTAAGAAACTAGGAAACCAGAACTAACGCGGGAGAAAGTAGTTAATAACACATGATGGCTTCTGGCTTGACAGAGAATCTTGCCTAAATCTGAGCTAAATGGAGGAAAAGGATCTGTATAACCAACTCAAGGAAATAAAGGCTTTACAATGGTGGTGTTATTGCGACATTATCTGGATATTAGCATAGCTTTCCTGTTGGAAGTTGGTTTTGGAAATAGTGAAATCCTGAGCTTTATAACTTAATGTACTCTGCACAGATCCTCTATGTAGGGCATGAGGTGTAAATGTTGAAGGATGGAGAGGTCCTCTTATACCTTCTAGTGCAAGTACTATAAGTTGTCCTATCTCCTTTAGTCCATATCATTTGATTGTATCAGTGTCTTAATTTATTCCAATCTTTCAGGATTTAATTAAATACATATTGTAATTTAGTTTGCTGAATGTTCCATTTATGACATAAAATGGTAGTGTGGACTAGCAATCGAAATACTTTATATCCTTGATGTGTTCAGCGTAGTTTTGCACACTGTAGCCCGCCCCCACCCCCCTCCCATCTCCTTTGCAAGCTAATTCATTCTACTTTGCTTGAAAGTGCTAATTTGATTAAAACAGCATCCAATAGTAAATTTCTTTTATTTGGAAACCTCTTATGAACTGGTATATCTCTAGTAGAATGGAAGTTTCTATGTGTAATTGAACACTCCGGTTGTTTTCGCTTACATAATTTGCTATTTTTTAATTCAGCTATGCAATTGCAATAGATTTCCAACAACGAGTAGTTGATGGGTGGGAAGCACAGGGGCCTAGTGCTACGGAGGAGGTCAGAGAAGCTCACCGGCTTCTTGAGCAGCTAAAGAAAAAGGCTCAAGGATCTCGTTCTGCAGTATTCCCGGCCAATTCTCTTCCACTGCCGCCTTCTAAAAAGTGATATAGCTCCTACCAATCTCCCACAGTTCAAATGTAAGTCATCGATATTTATAGGTGTTCTCTTTTGTTAATTGTATTACCAATTTCATTCTTAGGCAAGGTCTCTCTTAGAATGATGAAGCAGCGCAAGTAACCTTGCTTATTATATGGCAAATTTTGGCTTGGAACTGAACTTGATTTTTTACTCTTCTGGTAGAGTAATGATGTGATGGGTTGCCTAGTTTGTTTGACTTTTGAAACAACGTTTCTACTCCGAGGAGAAGCACTTAGGTTTTAGATGTTCTATAAACAAAAAGTCTAGACTCTAGAGCGTTGGCTTGGGCAGAATGCAAAATGAACTTTTGGATCCCAAAGCCAAATTTCTAGTTTGAAGTTCTTACTTCTGTGTAGCGATAATCTTTTGGTGGGATTTGAGTGAAAAAGCTGTACTGCTTCTTTGAGGCTCAAACTAGGCCAAACAGGACATTAAAATTGGGAGGGTAAATAATGTAACTATTTAAAACATTTCTCTTGCTAAATTTTCTGTAATTTCTAACAAGATGTGTGGTCGACCATACTAATTATGAACTAATTGTCTTCTATTGGAAGCAGGCAATAGTACATGACCTCCAGCAGCATTCTAGTCAATATTTGGTTCGTGTTCAATGCAGCTACACCCTCACACAGGTTTCAAAATGAATAAGATGACATAATGTACCGATCTGTGAGGAAGATGGAAAGATAATGCTATAACTAGGAACTGCATTATCTCCATACAAATTTTCCAATGATTTGTTTTGACAATTAGAAGAGCAAATCAATGAGATCAATTGAGTTTATTTCCAAATCTCGATGTGGCGCAAATCGCAAGGCCCACACCTTGAGCAAACCGGATCGCTCACATGCGTGCACATGGCATATCATACACAAGACATACTCGTTCGATCTTTTCTGATTCATGTACAGGAATACCGAAGAGAAGTTGCTGCTCATAAGCTCAGCAATGCGCAGGTGTGTTCATGTACATATATGCATTGAGTTTTCCTTAGGTCTGCTACTCTCTCTGCTTCTCCAACTCAGAACCTCAGTTCCCTGCAGGTAATAGCTGTATTTGTTGCTCCCAAGAGAACCAATCATTATAATATTATTTATTTATTTATTTATTTATTCGAGGGATCTTCTGAGACCACGGTAGATAATAGATTTGTATAATGGTAAATTACATCTTAGTGCTTCTTAATGAATTTAATTAAATTTTGATTCCTGTGTCTTGACAGTGAAGTTGCCCAATATATTATTACCTTGATACAGCCTTTAGCTTTTGACTGCATTTAAGGGTTTTGTCTTTTTTATTTTTTTTATTTTTATTTTATTTTATTTCCAGAGATTATGTGATCCAAGTTGACTAGAGGGGTGACATTTGTCATTTATTGATTGGTCTTCTGCTCCTATTATATTGTTAATAAATAAATGAACAGGGAGCGATTAAAATTGGGGCCGATGCCCCAATTTGGGGTGTAAGATATATACTTCACTTATTCAAGTGTGAAATTTATTTTATTAATCACATCGAAATGACTAATTAAATTTATTCAATCCTAAGATGAGTTGGGGTGTAAAATATATATTTTATTTGGAATGCACAAGTAGTATTTTTTAAGTTGGATAGAGAGTTGGCAGCTGTTTCACAAAGTTGAGTGTGGTCCTCGGTCATAGATGTGGTCCTTAATCTCATACTGCAATTACTATTTTCATCCCAAACATAGAGAAATATGTGAAAAGTGTAAGAGCCTCTTTGGCAAAAGACGAAAATTCTGAGCTTCTGATGCATTGGGGCGTGGAAATCATATTCTGAATCTCAAAAGCTGCAAGATTAAATTTATTGTTTTTTGGGGTTATTTATGTATTGCATTTTTTTATTATTAATAATACTATTTATTAAACTTTTAGTAAATTGCACTGAATTATATACTGAAACTAAACATACTAAGCATGAGGGCCCCTTTGGTCCTTGCAGTTAGGGGTGCGTAGTTGGAGATTTAGCATTTAGAACTGTATTTATCTTGTTGGGTTATATGTAGTTGTAAGTTGAGCGAGTTGGGCCGGCTCATGTTCGCTCGTTTATTGAATGAGCCAGACATCGACTCGTAAACAGTAAGCTGGATTGCTGCCCTAGTCGTAAGTTCTGCTTATAAAATTATGTTGTTTGGATGCATGCATTTAGAAGGTGCTCTAGATCCCGGTGGTGCCGCACAATTTTGATGTTGTAGATAGAGTTGTAGCCAATTTAGGGGCAAGTTCATCTACTGCAATTGTTGTTATAACATAAGCACTAAAATTTGTTTGTGGTCAGGTAATCTAACTAAAAGCTTGTGAAAACAACAAATTGAACACAGTTAAATACTAGGAAAATCAGGAATTGAATGCAGTAGGAAGTAGAAAATTGATTAATCCAGAAGTGTACGAGATATTATCACAAGGCGTAGTTCCTGTGAGTATGACTGTCATGACGGATGTTGTTAATAATAAATGAAAGAAAAAATTGGTAATGTAGAGTTGAAAGAAAAGGAGGAAGTCTCGTTGTGTGGCCTCTTGTCGAACAAGTTCTGTTTGTCCCGGATGGAAAACCTGAAAAACAAAGGTTAGGGTTCTCAATGTTTAATTAGAATGGCTCCCCCCAAGTTCGTTTCAGTTCGGAATAAAAATCAAAACAGGACAAAAATATCCCAGTATTTGCATGAAGTCGAACATAAAAAAATAATAAAAAAAAGCAATAAAATTGCCACACTCCGGACCACAGAGAAGTCTCCGACAGCGTCAACAGATCCACCGTATATGCGAAAACGCACCACGCACATATGAAGTGTTCATAAACAATTTGTACAAGCAAAGCATGCAACAAGAGTTTACGATTAAATAAGTATAGGTGTCTACGAATAATATAACAAGTATAGCAAATATGTACATACACCATCTCAGCAACTCCAAAATAAAAATACAACTCTATTGGCCTTGCCAGCCCATATATACATAAGATATCTATCTATCTCGCAATTTTCTTATCTCGATTAGTCATTAGTGCTGAGAGCTCTGAAATAAAAAAATAATAAAAAAGAGTAAAAACTACTGAACAGTAGTCTCTAGTGGATACAGTCGACGACGGTGATGACCGACACCACTTGGCCTATTAAAGGCAAAAATAGTGAATTGAACAGTATGAATAACATAGTATAACTATCGAAGATAAACTATCAATATTACGCCTCCATACTCTACTGAAAGTTGTAAATTATAATCATATGTCACATGTATCAACTGGATATTGGATAAAATAAGTTGTATAACCCAATCACACCAACCAACTCATAAGTCCAGTCAAGGTTGCGCCGCCTCATATCCAGTTACCACTTTACCCAGTGGTCCACCAACATGCAGGCTATCTAGCTCATCTACGTCAACTGCCGAAGCTCCCGAGGGGCACTCGAGGGTGGTCCCCAGTGAGTATCATATCACATATATTTGTCAAGCTCAATCTGACTCCAGCAAGCTATGGTCAATGCAACGATATGGTCAATGCAACGATAAAAACTATCACAATAGTACTTTCCCAATGCTCTCTGGCACAATTAGATATTGTCTTACCACATAGCCTAGTCCACTGTCCAGTACCGCCCATAGTTAGTTAATTCGGATTCGGCAAAAATTCGGTACGGATATAATACGGATAAAATTCGTATCATAATTTTAAAATTCATTGAAAAATTCGGCTAAAAAACGAGCTCGTCAATTATTCGTATACGTGATTTATACAGAAATAATACGTTCACTAATTAAAAATTCGGGATCAAAAATTCGGCTATTAAATTTAAAAAAAATAAAAAATTTATACTATTAGTATAAACAATTATAATTTTTTAAAATAATTTAATCAATTTATTTTAGAAATAAATAAAATATTCATTTAGAACAAAAAAAAAATAATTTTAAATTATTCCCGACAAATAATTTTAATTCGGATTCTCAATAATTCGCGAATAATTCGCGAATTAATTAACTATGCTTTGAAAAAGAACGAAATTTTCACCCAAAAATTCGTAATTCGTGAATAATTCGCGAATAATACTTTTTGATTCAAAAATTCGTGAATTATTTCGAATTTTTGGAAAAAGTCGGAAACGGCACGTTTAATTCGGATTCTCAATAATTCGCGAATAATTCGCGAATAATTCGCGAATTAACTAACTATGGTACCGCCACACCGACCCATCACATTTTTCTTATCTCATGCATTATCAGGTAGGACATTTTTACTAGTGAGAATACATGATAACTATTTCTGCATACTGATAGCAAACTCATTTCGAACAAATCTTAGATAAAGAAAATAAACAGTAATCATGTACAGATCAATATGCTAACGATATAATAACTCTTAATAAGAGTAGCCAACACCCTATAGTAAATTTTTGGTAAATAAGTATAGAACTTACCTTAATTATGAACTATTTTGAATAGGCAATATAAATTTTTAAAATTTTGATTTTACTACTAATCTCTTAATTTATTTTATTTGAGCCAGTAAACGATATTTTGACTTCAAAATTTAAACTAATTGCTAATTTTAAAAAATTTATAATTACAAAATTGTATAAAGTATATTAATTAAATATGTAAAGATAAAACAACACATTTTAATTTTGAAGTCATAGTGCTATTGAGGGACTCAAAGCAAACAAATTTAGTAAAATCAAAATTTTAAAAAATTAGATAATAAAATCAAATTTTCGATAAGCTTTGTATATTTTTACCTAACTTTTTTTTTTTATAAGGTACGTATAGCATAGTTAAACTTTGCTTCATTTTTGTTGCATCTAAACAATGCCTTATTCTACTTTTGTTTTCCTCCAATAATTTTTTGAACATGGGCTTAAAACTTTTGGAATTGCTCCTTTCTCTCTTAAAAGATCACCTTAAAAACTAGAGTATAGTTAAATTATAGCCCAAAAAATGGAGTAAGAAAATAATCCACTCCTTGGATTCCAAATCTAAATTCAAATTAGATTTCAATTAAAGATTTTTATTTATATTTCAAATTTTAATACTTTAGATTTATATTTCAAATGTCAATTTTCAAAATTTGAAATTTAAAATTTAGATTTTAAATTTTAACTTTTAAAATTTTAAATTACAAAAGGATCTAAGACAAATAAGTTTGGAGGGAAGAGAAAAAAGAGGAATTTTGAATTTTCTTACTGAACATCTCTTACAGTTACACACTCTCATTTCGATTCAACTGTAGTTGCTTCGGCATTGCAGTAACTATATAGTACCAAATACAGCTGTAATAAAGTGGAAAGGAATGGAAGGTTGGGACCGAATTAAAAGTCATGGTCTCACTTTGATACATAGGTTTTGTGTGTACAAGTTCGCACACCGGTCGAAGCGGTATAAAAAAGAATTAATTGTATCAGGAATAAGTATAAATTTTACAATAAGTTGAAACTAATGTAAATTTGTGTTTGGTTGGGTATTAGGTTAGTACCAGGTATAAAAAAAATAGTGTTTCGAAATGATTGAAGAATAAGAGGAATAGAGAGTTGATTTTATGTTAATTGATGAAAATACCCTTACTTTTAGTTAAGTATTAAAATTGATAATTAAAGATTGTATTATAACTTTTTAAATATAACAATTCTTATATATATTATTTAATAAATTAGATACTATATAAAATTATATTTAATTTTTATTATTCTAAAAAATTTTTAATATTATCCAAAAATTAAAATATTAGCATTCTGTAAAGATAAAATTTTAAAAATTCAATAATAATATTAAAAAAACGAACATTACATACTAAAAATGTATAATTTTATTTCTAATAATCAGTTGCTCAATATATTCTTAAATTAAATGGTTGCACAAAAACCTATTAAAACAACAATCAGACAATAACATAATTAAATAGTGACTTTTAATTAGCATAAAATACAAGTCGAAATTTATACAATATTTAAATATAGAATATTATAAAACCATGCATGGTATGGAGATTGAAATTATCATCAAACAATAACGATTTCACAACTGTACTACCGTAGAAATCGAAATATCACGTCACAATAATAATTCAAATTACATCATACACGGGTAACACAAGTTTTTAATTAACAGTCCAATTAACATTACATATAAACAAAATAAACTATTTAACAAGTTGACTAACATAATATTACAACATTAATTTTAATTTTTACAAACTTATAGTCATTTTCAATGATTTATCTAACTTCTATTATTCCACAACTGCTCGGTAATATGTGTGCGAATGTTGTCTCCCCGCCGTGACTCTAATGTACTAGAAAATGTAGTCGTCACTTCCGCTTCATCCTTTGGAGGCTCTGGGTCTAGCGCTTCGTTAAAATATATATTTTTTTATTTGTCGCCGTCGAATAAAATTGTGGATCACACAACATGCCATAGCAATTAGACACTACACTATATAAGGAAACGGTGTAGCAATATTTAATATCTTGAATCGCTTCTTTAATATTCCAAATGTCTTCTCTACCATATTTCTTAATTGGGCATGCCGACGATTATACAAGTCCCACGGAGAACGATGTATACGACCACGTGTGTTACTATCAAATTGACTCAGATGGTAACACTCGCCTCTGTACGGCACCAGAAATCTATCGGTATTCGCGTATCCGGAATCGACCAGATAATATTTTCCTCTAGATATAGCAGAAGTGTATACAACTTTTGAAAAATAAATTAAACCAATAATAATGAACAAAATTAAATAAATATTTCTCTTTAAATGATACCTTTAGGAACGGTAAAACCTCCATTTTCACAGGCCCATCTGAGTACCCGCATATCAGCGGCAGATCCTTCCCAACCGGTGCATAAAAAAAAAAAGTTATGATCAAAGGAAACAGCAGCCATCATATTTTGCGATGTAAATTTTTTGCGACACCGAAATCGTGGTTGTTTGTGCCTTTCCATAATCATTGGAATATGCGTACCATCCACCGCCCCAATTGCATTCTACATATGTAAATGTCACAAAATAGTACATTACAAATTGAGCATTGGTAAAGTACAAATTAACTTCTGAAAAGTTATTGTCCCTTACCTTGAACGGATGAAAATTTGTATTTTCACTAATTCTTGGATGCACTCCACAATTACTTGGCGGCAAAGTTAAGTATTCATCTTTTAATTAAATAATGCCTCGTAGTACATTGTTAAAATGACGACTAATTATTTCCCCCGAATGTTGGAAAGTTTCAGCGATCACCCTATTTTGTGAGGACCCGAATCTCTATTTAAGGTTTATTGATGGATTAGTGGCTTCTGGGAGTGTTTGTGCGCGTGTCGGGCCCTAGAAATGAATTTCTGATGTAAATGGAGCAAGATTGCTTATCAGGAGGCTCATATTGGGTGATTGAGGTTTTTGCGCGCGTATTGGAACCAAGGATTTGACCCGGCATGAAAAATGGATCATGTTTACTTTTTCGGAAATTTTTGAGGAATTTTAGAAGTGGAATTGGGCCAAACGGACTTCGGATTTGGATTCAGCGCGCGAAAACGAGCGAAATGGACTATTTACTTGTATTTTTCGGAGCCCGGAGGAGAAAACACGAATTTCGAGGCAGCTAGTACTGTTCCGGTGCCGGGGGGCGGCGGCGGCGGCGGCGGAGCGGGCTCGGGCAGGCGGCGGAGCAGCCGCGGGCAGTCGCGCGGGCGCGGGCAGCGGCCGGCGTGCACCGTGGGGCAGGACACGTGGCATCTTTTGAGTGGCCGGTTCTGTAGGCGCGGTCCACGGACTTTGCGCGGGTGCACGGTGGACCGGGGGTGGACACGTGGCGGCTTTTGGTTGGCGGGTCCTGGTGCCCGCGGTCCACACGATGTGCGGCGGCTGCCTCAGGGTGCGTGCCCGGCACGGGGACGCAGGCGGCGCGGCCGCACACGTGGGCGCGGCGTGGGCGCTGCCGGGCGACGTGGGGGTGCCACGTGGCGCCCTGCGGTTGGTCGGGCGCAGCCGCGCACTCCCGCGTGTCTGGACACGCGGTGGTGCGCGGTTGGCTGGCGCACGTGCGCCGGGCGCCGGGAGCGCGAATGGGCGACGTGGCGGCCTGTGGTTAATTCGGGCGCGCACAGTAAAGGGCCGGGACCAATACTGTAGCAGCCCGAATATTTTCGGGCACCCAAATTGGGCCGAAAGTCCAAATTGTTGGATTTTTCGGGCTGAGCCTATAAATAGGCTGTTTGCTTGGGCTTTTTGCCCCTTTTCCCGAGCTCCCCTGCCCTTGGACCCTATAGTAAAGTTGGAGATCTTCGTGTTGCGCATCTTCTGGCAGAGGCCCGGAATTTTTGGAAGCCGCGGCATCGACGATTTCGGCATCGTAGCGCGGAGCGACGATCTTTCATCGGAGGCCCGTTATCGCCGCATTTCAGTCTGAGAGGTCCACAGAGCTACCCCGATAGTATTTTTGGACGATTTCTACGGCGTTGGATTCACGAGAGGTACGTCTTCGACTTTTGTGTTGATTATCTTGCTGGATTCAGAGGTTATGGCACAGTTTTCGAGACATTTCTAAGCCACTGTTTTGCTGGTGGAGTTTTTGGACAGCAGCCCCTTGCCGGAATTTTATCTCCGCACTCGAGCGTCGGATCGAGACGAGCCCTAATACTTTTTGTATCTACTCGTCGCGAGGATTATCGTCGTATTTTTTCGGGATTTTTCTGAGGCTTGCCCGAAGGTATACTGTTTCCCTTTTACTGCGCAGATTATTACAGTTGTGTGATTGTGAAGTTTTGCGCACCCTGTGTTGTGGAATTTGTAACTCGGCGTACGGGGCTCGGAATTGGACGTGCAGGTACCCGTTTCGAAGGTCTCGACGCGAGGATCGCTGTAGTATTTTTATTGGAATTTTCAGGGCACTTTCAGCAGGTGAAATAATGACATCTTTGGGACTGATTTTCAGATTGTAACTTATTTGGGTAAATTGTGGAATTAAGTGTAACTGTTAGCCTTGTGTTGTACCCAGGAGAGTTTGCGGGTATTGCTGGACCCGTTGGATTTGGACACATCAATTTCCTAGTATTTTCAGCTGTAGAACCTTGGACAGTTAGCGTTTTCAGGTGGGTGGCCCTATCTCCAAGATTGATGGAATGCTCATTAAATCTGCTATAGTAGGACCATGCATGATAGTGATACTCTTGTGTAGTATGCTAGAATGTGATAGCTGATAATTTTAGTGTTATTTGATGATCATGCGATCTCTTGTTTCCTCCTATCTGTAAAATTATTGTTATCTTGGAACTTGACCTAGCACCCCCGTCATATGCTGCATGTGTAGCCAGACCAGTAGAAAACTCCAACTTGGGCTAGGTTTATTCTGCTTTAGACATCCACACTTCTTATTCCTCTCCGGACTTAGTGTTTTACTCGTCCGGGTAGTGGGCCTAGTGGTCGGGATTCCTTTGGTGTAGGATGCATTTTACACTCGTGCTTGGGAGCAGAGTGGAGTTTGGTAGATGTAGTTGATCGATCATCTGTGGCGGGAGCCGTTTGGGTAGATGGCGGTCCCGAGATGTTTATTTTCTTATTTTATCTGTCGCCGCTGTGTTAGTGGCAGTGGTATATCCGTGTTAGCAGGACCTTAAACCCAGAACCTTTTTGGACACACATATGATTTTAGTCAACCAAATGTTTTCTTCCAAGCATCGTAGGGTCGCCTGAGTCTGTTCTTGTTTGATTAGACGAAGGCATTAGCCCTTCGAGGTTTGGATATAAAAACTCGGTTTCAACTGTTTTCCTAAAAAGAACTAAAAATCATTAAATATGGATTTCTTCCAGATTAAATGGCTTTCAGTAAGAAATGTCACCTTTTACTATAAATTAACCACCTGAGATGATTCGAGTGGTCTGGGTTCTAAGGTCTGCCTTCTTCTTGGGACGAGAACAACGAGAGGCTATGCCTAGAGCCTGTTCTTGTTTGATTAGGGTTGTAGGTTCTAGTCTTTCGAGGTTCCCGGACCCTTCGTTGTGTCAGTGGTGGAGTTTATCCTGTCAGTGAGTCTGCATGTTGGGATATTGTGGCCTGTTGAGGTAGTTGTTCGCAGTGGATGCGATGTTCGGCCTGTTTGGCATGTTGAGACAGTTTCTCGTAGTGGATGCGATGTTTGGCCTGATGAGGCAGTTGTTCGCTGTGGATGCGACTTTGTGCTATGAGTTGGTGGAGTTGCTTGTGTCTTGTGATTCGAGAGAGCTGATCAGCTGAGTCGTCGAGAGTGCTCCGACCATTGTGCGAGATGTTTGAGGATCCTGAGTTTGTTTCGTTCAGAGCGTGAGCGTGGATTTTGACTATAGCCTGCAGTGCCAGCTCGACAGAGTGCGTGGATACCTTTGTCCTCGATGGGGTCGCGCCCCACGAGAGCCACGCCCGGGGTGGATATGTTACTTTGGTATCGCGACTTGTCGACGCCATCCCTCTGACTGGCCCAGTTTTGGCAGTTACGGACACAGTCCCTCTGGCTGGCCGAGCTTTGGCAGCTATGGACGTACCTACGTCAGTCCGATCCTCCGGGATGTAACGGCAGTAGGTAGGCGTAGGTTTGACTGGACCCGAGGAGGCAGTCAGGTAGATTGGGTGATCTCAGTTGAGGGATAGTAGATGCATCATGTTATCGTCTGTTCCACTTTTTGAGCATCTAGATAGGGGCATAGTAGCTGTAGGGTTATTCATTTCCAGCTCTTTCCTTCAGTATTTCATCTGTTACAGCATGCCTCTAGTAGACTTAGTGGGCAGACCGTTGGGCTTGTTGGCGGCACCCACTGAGAACTACTGTGGGATGTAGTTCTCACACCCGTCGTGGTGTCTTTTTCCCCAGGGACGTCTGCTCCTGTTCCTGCTGCTCCAGTTGTTGCTTCTTCAGATCGAGGTGAGGGAGTCACGAGCTAGATCCCTACCAGTTGTCGTCCAGAGAGTAGATATACCCTTATTATTTTGAGAGTTTCTTATTGAGAGACTTTGTAGTGAGGTATAGAGTTGTACTTTCCTTTTATTGCTGAAAGAGACTTTTGTATTTTGGTGAGGACTTGGATTGTATCATCTGGACTTGTATTTATTTTTTTTATTTCTAGCAGTTTACTTCCAGCTCTGATATCTGTTTAGTATAGCATCATTCTTTTGCAGGTTTGACGCTTCGTCTATACGGGGTTCACCGTATGGGCGGCGGATCTGTTAGTGTCACGCCCCGGGGTCGAAACTGCGACCCGGGCTCGCTAACAGATCCGCCATCTGTATGGAAACTGCCGTACAGACGAAGCGTCTAACCTGCAAAAAAGAAGCAACTACAGCTAAACAGATATCAGAGCTGAATATAAATTACTAAAAACTAAAAATAATACAATACCCATCTCCCAAATACGATCATATAAAAAGTCCTCTGATACAAAACTCAAAAGGGAGATATCTCCAATAAAATACATCGGTGTACAAGCTCTCAACACAAAAATATCCTCACTACATCAGTCTCTCAAACTGTAAAAATAAAGTACAACTCTATACCTCACAACAAAGGTCTCTCAACAGAGGAAAAAGAAGTAAACTAATCAACTGGAGCTCTCCTCTGAAGGGGTACCGCTACACTCCAACGACGGGTAGGGAACTAGCTCGCGACTCCCTCGCCTCGGCCAGAAGGATCAGCAACAGGAGCACAGGAACAGGAGAAGAAGTTCCTGGGGGAAAAGACACCACGACGGGTGTGAGAACTACTTCCCACAGTAGTTCTCAGTGGGTGCCGCCAACAAGCCCAACGGTCTGCCCACTAAGTCTACTAGAGGCATAAAGTAACAAAGTAATACGGAAAGAAAAGAGCTGGAAAAGGATAACTCTACAGCTACTATGCCTCTATCTAGATGCTCAGGAGGTGGAACAGATGATAATATGATGCATCTACTAACAAATAAGTAAAGTCACCCAATCTAAACTGACTGCCTCCTCGGGTCCAGTTAAGCCTGCGCCTACCTACTGCCGCACATCCCGGAGGAACGGACTTACGTAGGGCGTCCCACACGGACTAACTCACCCCTCGCGCAAAACTGCCTCAACAGGCCCACCATCGCATCCACTGCGGGAAACTGCCTCAACAGGCCAATCATCGCACCCACTGCGGCATCTCAGGGGGCGCGACCCCAACTGAGAAAAACGGCGCGGCATAGAGTATCAAAAATTTGGCATAAGCAGGCTATAGTCAAAAACCACGCTCACTCTCAGAACGGTAGGACTCAAGATCCCCAAATATCCCGCACAACAGTCGGAGCACTCTCGACGACTCAGCTGATCGGCTAACACGAAACACGAGACACTAGCCTCTCCAACAGCTCGCAGCACAAGCACACTGGCTGGAGGTACTCCACAGCCAGGAACGACCCACAACTCAGGCTAACAATACCGGTCGGACAACACTCAACGACCTGGGACCACCGTCAACCCCAATGGTTCCCAACAACACAGACCGGAAGATACTCGACGACCCGGGACTACCGTCTACTCAACGGCTCCCTCCCACGACAGCACAACAGGGATACAAGACCTCCCGGGACTACCGTTTACCCAAACGGCTCCCGGCACAGATAAGCAACCCACTACAACTACCAGACTCCACTCTGCTTTCAAGCACAAGTGCAAAAGCATCCCACACTAAAAGAAAGTCCCGACCTCTCGGCCCACTATCCGGGCGAGGATAACACTATGTCCAGGAATAGAAAAACAGTGTGGGTGTCTAAACATAAATAACCCTTGCCCAAGTGAGGGTTTCTACTGGTTTGGTTACACATGCAACATATGACGGGGGTGCTAGGTCAAGTTCCAAGATAATTATATTAACAGCTGATAAAAGGAAATAACGATTCCTACAATCTAGCATGCCACACAAGGAAATAAACTATCATGCAAAGTCCTACATCAGTAGCATTACTGTACAGTCCATAAAACTTGGAGATAAGGCCACCCACCTCGATAAGCCACCAATTGCTCGTAGACACTTGCAATTGGCCTCCACGCGATCCGCACGCAAAACGATGCCTGCTGCCGGAGTCCGCATGCAAAACGAAGCACTGTGCCGAAACCCGCGCGCAAAACGGAGTCCGTACGCAAAACGGTGCACGCCGCCGGAGTCCGCACGCAAAATGGAGCACGGTGCCGAAACCCGCGCACAAAACGGAGTCCACACGGAAAACGGTGCACGCCGCCGGAGTCCGCACGCAAAACGGAGCACGGTGCCGAAACCCGCGAGCAAAACGGAGTTCGCACGCAAAACGGAGCACGGTGCCGAAACCCGCGCGCAAAACGGAGTCCGCACGCAAAACGAAGCAGTAAAAATACGGTCCCTAACACAGATAAGAACAAGGGGTCAAACCAAAGGTCCAAAAGAACGCCCCAAAAACTGCGCAAAAACACCATAAAAATAGCACACGGGACCTACCTCGACGCGTCGCGCCGTCCAACTGCTCCGTTGGAAAAAAAACTCGCGCGCTCCACGAGGCCCACGACGCCACGCCGCACTTCCCACCATCTCCTCCCTCACTCTCCCTCTCGCTCGGGTGGAGAAGAAAGAAAAGAAAAGGAGGAGAAATGGCGCTCGGGGGAGAAAGAAGAAGAAGAAGAAAAAGAGAAAAGGGGGGGGGGGGTGGTCCACGGACCCGGTCCACGGTCCGGTCACGGCGCAACCAATGGGGAGACCCCAGCCTCGTCCACGGCGCATGGGCGCGCGCGCCCGGTCCACGCGGCGCGCGGCAACGCGCCCGCCACACGGGCGCGTTACACCGCGCCACCCCAGGCGCGGGACACGCGCGCGCCACACGGGCGCGCGTGCCCCTGCGCCCGCGCGGGCGCCAACGGGCCCGCCACGTGGCGGCCCCCGCGCGCTCCGCGCCGATGGCGCGCTTCCCCAGCGCCCTGCCGCGTCGTACGGGCGCCGTACGCGCGCGCCACCTCGGGATCCGAGCCGCCGCCTCGCCTCGAGATTCGTGCCGCGCCGCCTCGGAAAACGCGCACTTCATCCGGGCTCCAAATTAAACAAGTAAATAGTCCATTCTCAACGATTTCGCGCGCTGAATCCAAAAACGATGTCCGTTTCTCCAAAATCTCACCCGAAAATTTGCCGAATGCCCCCGGATAGCCCACTTGATCCGATTTCCGCGCCGGGTCCAATTCTGAAGTCCGATTTGCCAAATTCCAACTCTAAAAATTCCCGAAGGCGACCGGAGAGGTAAATCTTAATCCAAACTTCGCCCGGAGTCCAAATTTGACATCTACGCAGCGTGAAATCACCTCTAAACACTCGACGGGTCCTCCAATTTCCCACGGGATCTCCTTTTTAAGCCTAAAGTCCAACACTTGTGTCCAAATTGCGCACAAACACCACCGTCGCACCACGCAGGCCACTAGTGATGCAAACCAAATCCCGAATTGCACCACAAAACCATTTCTGGGCCCCAACATGCGCACAAACACCCCCAACGGCCACTAAACCGACAGTAATCTCTTAAGTGGGAATTCGAGTCCTCACATCCTCCCCCACTAAAAGAAAGTTTCGTCCTCAAAACTAGGTCAAGTCCATCAGGAGTCACAAATACCGCGGGTAGGTTTCCATCAATACGCCTCCAGCTCCCGAAACACCACTCACTCCCCGTGATTACTCCGCAACAACAACAACAACAAGTACGGTATGGCCCGATGTGCAATTCTCTCATCTCTCGAGCTAGAAATTGCAATGGGCGTCCCTCGTACTCCAACAATCACAGATCCCAAAGGGGCAAGTAAATCACGGGCGAGGAAAAACACATCACTCCTGAGCTGAGACGTGAAATACCCAAGGGGCTCCAATAAAAGGCTGGGGGAAAACAGAAATAACCACTAGTGCAACACACACCAAACCACATCATGGTGCCAACCTCAACAAGGCGACCCGAAGCATACCCGCACATTCATCGAATAAGGAAGGGAATCCAATAAGTTGGGGTCTTCACTCGGTTACTTCCCGATCCAAAACCACCCGAGTGGACTACTCAACTGCAGGCTAACCTCAAAAGGGATCCTCAAGAGACACAATCTCATGCCACAGTTGGTCACTCAACATGCTATCATAACCCCAACGGACCCACGGGTCGAAGTCGATCCCTCAACTAATAAAGAACACCCTGACGGGGACCAAACCGTCGGTGAACGGGACTGAAAACTGGCTCGCAAGGCGATCATAAAGCTGTTGCCCAAACTCGCGGTCAAAAGTCCGAACCATCCAAAAAACTCTCCCCGTTGTGTACCTACAACGTGGCATCACTGCCGTGCACCAACAGCGTGGCATCACTGCCGTGCACCAACGGCGTGGCATCACCACCGTGTATCAACGGCGTGGCATCACCACCGGGTATCAACGGTGTGGCATCACCACCGTGTATCAACGGTGTGGCATCACCACCGTGTATCAACGGTGTGGCATCATCACCGTGTATCAACGGTATGGCATCACCACCGTGTATCAACGGCGTGGCATCATCGCCGTGTATCAACGGTGTGGCATCACCACCGTGTATCAACGGCGTGGCATCATCGCCGTGTATCAACGGTGTGGCATCACCACCGTGTATCAACGGTGTGGCATCATCACCGTGTATCAACGGTGTGGTATCACTCAAGCATCAAGGCCTCAGATCCTCACAGTCCTATACCCAAAACTACCTCGAAATCTCGGAGCTGAGGAAGGGCCAAAAGATCAACAGGCAAAAACCAGGGCCCCAACTGTACTGGGCAGGACCAACAACACTCATCTATGTGCAACACGTGATCAGGTATCTGAACCTCATGAGCACAAGCTAAGGGTCCTATCTCTAGCCCATACAACAATGCAAATGCCCTACAGAAGAAATGAATGCGATGCTCCGGTAACAAATAACGCTCAAGTGCGTGAAGGGGAGATAAGATTAATACCTGCCACCACGTGGCTAGCTG
This sequence comes from Tillandsia fasciculata, assembly GCA_029168755.2. NCBI lineage: Eukaryota > Viridiplantae > Streptophyta > Magnoliopsida > Poales > Bromeliaceae > Tillandsia > Tillandsia fasciculata. The sequence goes on along the minus strand of CM054934.1, from coordinate 24,252,144 downwards.
CCCCCGAATCCTCATCCTGTGCGACATAGACGCTCCCGCTCGGGGGTGGTCGTCCGTCGGACTGCCGCGAAGAAGTGGCCCTAACTATCTGGCCATAACCTGTCGAAGCTCCGCCTGTCTGGAAGAGCGAAGGAGGAGGAGCCGAAGCTGCCAATGCGACTGATGACCCCGCTTTAGGACAAGACCATGATCTGTGCCCTGCATGTGGTCACACTGCAGCGCAGAATGCGGCCCACCATAAATGACACAGTCATCCTGCTGCTGCTGCTGATACATCGGCTGTGGAGAACCTCCTGGTCTCTGTCTCCTCTGAGACTCACGACCCTCAGACTGGGATCGTGGCGGCCCCGGGGGTCTCGATCTACTCGACTGTCCAAACTCAGGCGGCACTGGATGCCTCTCCCTGGAGCTGGTCCCTGGCGCTCCGTCTATCTCTGACATGATCACTAATCCTCGGTCAACCCGCTAAGCATGCTCAATCGCTGCATCTAACGTTGGCACCCGCCGAGAATACACCAAGTGATAGATATTCCGATGCAGTCCTTTCTCAACTAACTCAACCTCCTGGGCCTCATCCAGGCGACATGGGGTACACCGCTCAACAATCGCAAAACTCGCGAACATACTCCAGAAGAGGTCGACTCCCCTGCTGCAGGAGTTTAAGATCCCCTTCCAGTTTCTGCTTACACTGTTAGGAAAGGAGACCCTGAGCCGCAAAGCACGAAACTGGTTCCAAGTCAACAACTGCGCTCCCGGTAGTCCAACAGGACGAACTCGACGCCACCAAATCTCGGCGTCCTGTCAGACCATCTCAATCTCACTAAAGCAACCACCTGGTAACTCGGCCAGGACATGTACTCACCTGGTAACTCGGCCAGGGGTATGTACCCATCTGGTAGCTCGGCCAGTGGAAAGTGTCCTCCTGGTAACTCGGCCAGGGAAAAGTGTCCTCCTGGTAACTCGGCCAGGGCATGTGCCCACCTGGTAACTCGGCTAGGGGCAATGTGTCCATCTGGTAGCTCGGCCAGTGGAAAGTATCCTCCTGGTAACTCGGCCAAGGCATGTGCCCACCTGGTAACTCGGCCAGGGGCAATGTATCCATCTGGTGGCTCGGCCAGTAGAAAACATCCTCCTGGTAACTTGGCCAGGGCATGTGCCCACCTGGTAACTCGGCCAGGGGCAATGTGTCCATCTGGTAGCTCGGCCAGTGGAAAGTATCCTCTTGGTAACTCGGCCAGGGCATGTGCCCACCTGGTAATTCGGCCAGGGGCAATGTGTCCATCTGGTAGCTCGGCCAGTAGAAAGTATCCTCCTGATAACTCGGCCAGGGCATGTGCCCACCTGGTAACTCGGCCAGGGCATGTGCCCACCTGGTAACTCGGCCAGGGGCAATGTGTCCATCTGGTAGCTCGGCCAGTGGAAAGTATCCTCCTGGTAACTCTGCCAGGGCATGTGCCCACCTGGTAACTCGGCCAGGGCATGTGCCCACCTGGTAACTTGGCCAGGGGCAATGTATCCATCTGGTAGCTCGGCCAGTGGAAAGTATCTACACAGCTGGGATCGCCGTCACTCCAAACGGCTCCCACAACAACACCCCACTCATAGGCGAGAAGAACCGACTGACGCGGCAAAGATCCAAAAATCCCGATAGACCGGTGCCTAGAACCCCAATCAAACAAGAATAGACTCTAGGCTCAGCCTATCGAAGTTCTCGATCCTTTACCGTTCAGGGATTTGGCCCTTCTCGGTTAAAGTGGGAAACTATCTCAACACACAAACTCCTGGGTCTCGCTCTGCTCTGATAGCTCTGCCTCCCGCTGCTCCGGTATTCATCAGGTGCGGGGTGTGTCCTCTTCACAACACGACGTCTCAGGAGTATCGTAGTCCACTGCACAACAACAAACATCAGGACACAACAACCATACGACCCAATCCAGCGAAAGTCTAAGACATGTCATCCATTCCATAGCATTATGTTGTCTGCAGCCACATAATCTCTTGGGAAAGTAAACATGCCAATCACTCATCCCGTCTCTTGGGAGAGGTAAAAAATTCAATCAGGACTCTCGCTATAAGTCACGACTCTCACGCAGTCATCCTAATGTCCAACCACAAGCCTAGGGTTTCTAAGTCCACCACGACCTACAACCTAGGCTCTGATACCACTCTAATCTGTCACGCCCCGGGATCGAAACTGCGACCTGGGCTCGCTAACAGATCCGCCATCTGTACGGAAACTGCCGTACAGACGAAGCGTCTAACCTGCAAAAAGAAGCAACTACAGCTAAACAGATATCAGAGCTGAAAGTAAAATTACTAAAAACTGAAAATAATACAATACCCATCTCCCAAATACGATCATATAAAAAGTCCTCTGATACAAAACTCAAAAGGGAGATATCTCCAATAAAATACATCGGTGTACAAGCTCTCAACACAAAAATATCCTCACTACATCAGTCTCTCAAACTGTAAAAATAAAGTACAACTCTATACCTCACAACAAAGGTCTCTCAACAGAGGAAAAAGAAGTAAACTAATCAACTGGAGCTCTCCTCTGAAGGGGTACCGCTACACTCCAACGACGGGTAGGGAACTAGCTCGCGACTCCCTCGCCTCGGCCAGAAGGATCAGCAACAGGAGCACAGGAACAGGAGAAGAAGTTCCTGGGGAAAAGACACCACGACGGGTGTGAGAACTACTTCCCACAGTAGTTCTCAGTGGGTGCCGCCAACAAGCCCAACGGTCTGCCCACTAAGTCTACTAGAGGCATAAAGTAACAAAGTAATACGAAAGAAAAGAGCTGGAAAAGGATAACTCTACAGCTACTATGCCTCTATCTAGATGCTCAGGAGGTGGAACAGATGATAATATGATGCATCTACTAACAAATAAGTAAAGTCACCCGATCTAAACTGATTGCCTCCTCGGGTCCAGTTAAGCCTGCGCCTACCTACTACCGCACATCCCGGAGGAACGGACTTACGTAGGGCGTCCCACACGGACTAACTCACCCCTCGCGCAAAACTGCCTCAACAGGCCCACCATCGCATCCACTGCGGGAAACTGCCTCAACAGGCCCACCATCGCATCCACTGCGGGAAACTGCCTCAACAGGCCAATCATCGCACCCATTGCGGCATCTCAGGGGGCGCGACCCCAACTGAGGAAAACGACGCGGCATAGAGTATCAAAAATTTGGCATAAGCAGGCTATAGTAAAAAACCACGCTCACTCTCAGAACGGTAGGACTCAAGATCCCCAAATATCCCGCACAACAGTCGGAGCACTCTCGACGACTCAGCTGATCGGCTAACACGAAACACGAGACACTAGCCTCTCCAACAGCTCGCAGCACAAGCACACTGGCTGGAGGTACTCCACAGCCAGGAACGACCCACAACTCAGGCTAACAATACCGGTCGGACAACACTCAACGACCTGGGACCACCGTCAACCCCAACGGTTCCCAACAACACGGACCGGAAGATACTCGACGGCCCGGGACTACCGTCTACTCAACGGCTCCCTCCCACGACAGCACAACAGGGATACAAGACCTCCGGGACTACCGTTTACCCAAACGGCTCCCGGCACAGATAAGCAACCCACTACAACTACCAGACTCCACTCTGCTCCCAAGCACGAGTGCAAAAGCATCCCACACTAAAAGAAAGTCCCGACCTCTCGGCCCACTATCCGGGCGAGGATAACACTATGTCCAGGAATAGAAAAACAGTGTGGGTGTATAAACATAAATAACCCTAGCCCAAGTGAGGGTTTTCTACTGGTCTGGTTACACATGCAACATATGACGGGGGTGCTAGGTCAAGTTCCAAGATAACTATATTAACAGATGATAAAAGGAAATAACCATTCCTACAATCTAGCATGCTACACAAGGAAATAAACTATCATGCAAAGTCCTACATCAGTAGCATTACTATACAGTCCATAAAACTTGGAGATAAGGCCACCCACCTCGATAAGCCACCAATTGCTCGTAGACACTTGCAATTGGCCTCCACGCTATCCGCACGCAAAATGATGCCCGCTGTCGGAGTCCGCACGCAAAACGGAGTACTGTGCCGAAACCCGCGCGCAAAACGAAGTCCGCACGCAAAACGGAGCACGCGCAGGAGTCCGCACGCAAAACGGAGCACGGTGCCGAAAACCGCGCACAAAACGGAGTCCGCACGTAAAACGGTGCACGCCGCCGGAGTCCGCACGCAAAACAGAGCACGGTGCCGAAACCCGCGCGCAAAACGGAGTCCGCACGCAAAACGAAGCACGGTGCCGAAACCCGCGCGCAAAACGGAGTCCGCACGCAAAACGGAGCAGTAAAAATACGGTCCCTAACACAGATAAGAACAAGGGGTCAAACCAAAGGTCCAAAAGAATGCCCCAAAAACTGCGCAAAAACACCGTAAAAATAGCACACGGGACCTACCTCGACGCGTCGCGCCGTCCAACTGCTCCGTTGAAAAAAAACTCGCGCGCTCCACGAGGCCCACGACGCCACGCCGCACTTCCCACCATCTCCTCCCTCACTCTCCCTCTCGCACGGGTGGAGAAGAAAGAAAAGAAAAAGGAGGAGAAATGGCGCTCGGGGGAGAAAGAAGAAGAAGAAGAAAAAGAGAAAAGGGGGGGGGGGGGTGGGGGGGGGGGGGGGTGGGGGGGGGGGGGGGTGGGTCCACGGACCCGGTCCACGGGTCCGGTCCACGGCGCCAACCAATGGGGAGCCCCCAGCCTCGGTCCACGGCGCATGGGCGCGCGCGCCCGGTCCACGCGCGCGCCCACAGCGCCACGTTGCGCGTGGCAACGCGCCCGCCACACGGGCGCGTTACACCGCGCCACCCCAGGCGCGGGACACGCGCGCGCCACACGGGCGCGCGTGCCCCCGCGCCCGCGCGGGCGCCAACGGGGGCCCGCCACGTGGCGGCCCCTGCGCGCTCCGCGCCGAGGGCGCGCTTCCCCAGCGCCCTGTCGCGCCGTACGGGCGCCGTACGCGCGCGCCACCTCGGGATCCGAGCCGCCGCCTCGCCTCGAGATTCGTGCCGCTCCGCCTCGGAAAACGCGCACTTCATCCGGGCTCCAAATTAAACAAGTAAATAGTCCATTCTCAACGATTTCGCGCGCTGAATCCAAAAACGATGTCCGTTTCTCCAAAATCTCACCCGAAAATTTGCCGAATGCCCCCGGATAGCCCACTTGATCCGATTTTCGCGCCGCGTCCAATTCTGAAGTCCGATTTGCCAAATTCCAACTCTAAAAATTCCCGAAGGCGACCGGAGAGATAAATCTTAATCCAAACTTCGCCCGGAGTCCAAATTTGACATCTATGCAGCGCGAAACCACCTCTAAACACTCGACGGGTCCTCCAATTTCCCACGGGATCTCCTTTTTAAGCCCAAAGTCCAACACTTGTGCCCAAATTGCGCACAAACACCACCGTCGCACCACGCAGGCCACCAGTGATGCAAACCAAATCCCGAATTGCACCACAAAACCATTTCTGGGCCCCAACACGCGCACAAACACCCCCAACGGCCACTAAACCGACAGTAATCTCTTAAGTGGGAATTCGAGTCCTCACAGTTAGCGAGCCCGGGTCGCAGTTTCGACCCCAGGGCGTGACATATTTGCAACACCGTGTCTTATACAAAATAGAAAAATCGCAAACTGTTCGTCAGCAGTCATATTCCGTGTGCTAATTAAAAGGCCCTTTCCGACAAGGTATTCGCGGAGAGCAATGAATGTAGTTGTCGTCATTCTAAAATGATTGTACTCCCGGTCTGGATGACCATTCAGAATATCATAAATAAACTGATGCCCAGTAAATGGACATGTACGACATGGTTGTCTGCTTATTGTACTTGTTGCATTTATGTATCTTTCGTCAATGAGAATGATTATGACTTGCACCCAATAGTCATCATTATCATCTAATATAGTCTACAAATTTCCACGAAAAGCAAAAGAAAATACACTTCGATAAATTGAATCATCCATTAAAGCTGCAACGGAATTGAAGCCATTTAGCCAAGTTTGATAGTAAGCAAACATGATATAATATCTATACATATGTAGCTCAAACATTCATCTGGCCGGTTACTGCAACAAATTACAGAAGAAAGGACTACACTGAAATATATAAATGTCCACATTATATGACTCCACTACATGGTTGTCTGCAAATTAAATAGTTGCATTTATGTATCCTTCGTCAATGAGCATGATTATGATTTGCACCCAATAGTTATCATCATCATCTAATATAGTCAACAAATTTGCAACAAAAGTCGAAGAAAATACAGTTTGATAATTTGAAGCATCCATTATATCTGCAACGAAATTATAGCAATTTACCGAACTTTCATAGTAACTAGACATGATATAACTTGTATCGATATGTACGACAAACATTCAAATAATGTCTAGTTTAAGCCAATCAAAGTATGATACTAAATATTACAAAGTTAGGTTTTTAGGTACTCAAAGTGCGAGACTAAATATTACAAAGTCAGTTTTTAGCTACTCAAAGTGCGAGACTAAATATTACAAAGTCAGTTTTTAAACTAATGAAATTACACATAGACTAATCTTATCGGTTACTAGACCAACATACGAAAGAAAGGACTACACTGAACTATAGAAATGTCCACATTGGATTACTCCACTACATGCCCGGGAAAAATTGCCTAAACATTATATTTTCTTTAGCTATCTGCCGTTCAACCTACTTTAATGCAAGATCATCACTCATTGTCATAAAAAGTTGTCGATTTTTGTCTTCTTTCAAAACGTCACCGGCAGCCAAAACCTGTTCACTTGTGAGCCCTGGCAGAGAATAGATTCGGATCATACAATCCTCGATGCTCGGAACAGGTCATCGAGTTTCAAACTTCTTATGATACATATGTCGTACTAAATATAACTTATCTTTTCCAATCTGAACCATCTCTGCCACGGCTTCACTGTTGCCTTCAGTTTTCTTTTTTCGTCCACTGGTCGACGAACGGTTTGTTCGTTTGGTAGTGTCGGGTAGTGGGGAACGAGGCCTTTTCCCTGCAGAGTTGTTCCCAGATCCACTTGTAGGTTTGTTTGTAGGGTGAGGGCTAGGTGACCTTGACGTTTGTGTACCTCTCATAAAATCATTCATAAGTGGCCCAGATGATCCTGCTTCAAATGGAGTCGGTAAGAGATGTAATCCTGACAATCTTGGAGCTATTATAGTATCATCCTCACCAGGGGATGATGAGGAGGAGCTAACTATGGATGTGGTGGGCGGCATCACAGAAGAAATTAAAGCCATATTTACCGGTTGCAGTAGTCTTCTCCGTAAGGAACTCAAGATCCTTATATGGAGGAAATGGCTTATCCCTACATTTGGCATAAGTGAGATTTTCCTGGACATATGTTGGTTATATTAGAAAAGTAATAAGGAATCTATGCGGTAATAATTTCTTGAAAACGAAATGAATTCACGTTACCGCGATCACGGGGCCTCCCAATCAGCACTATCGCCAGCCGTGGGAATGTTGAGGACATAGTCCCATCCCCACCCGCTCTTGTTTACCAAGCAGTGGTACAATGTAAATGTACGCTTCAGAACTTTCAGCCGATTCTTTACTTGATCCTTGGTTAGGTTTATGTTATTTCTACTATTTATTTCGCTAACAATCCTAACCCACGCAAGGTTAGTGAAAGACCCATTAACGTTGTTGCCTAAGGTATGTTCCTCAGTCAGTAACGATAACAGACATGCATCCATTGTTTCGGTCCAATTCTGTGTACGCGTCCACGCTTGGGCGCGAGATCTGCTTCCACTGTCACGCCCCGGGGGTCGAAACTGCGACTCGGGCTCTCGCTAACAGATCCGCCACCTATGCGAAACCCCGCATAGGCGAAGCGTCCAACCTGCAAAGTATCATCTAATAACTAAAACAGATATCAGAGCTGAAGAAAAACTGCTATAATAAAACCTGAATCACTGTACAACTGAAAAATAAAGGTACAATATCCATCTCCCAAAAATAATGATACAATAATCTGATCCACCGACAAACCGAATACAAGTAAATGCCACCTATACAACATCTATAAATCCAAAAGGGGAGATAAACCGAAATAATAAAATACAATTGAGTATAGTGAAACCCACAATCCGAGTTGGTACATCTATCCCACTGTAGAAATCAACTCTGGTAGAGATCTATCTCGCGACTCCCTCGCCTCGATCCGTCAACCGAAAGATCCGCAACTCCCGCAGCAGTCACTGCAAAACAAAGGGGGAAAAGGGAAAAAAACAACAATGGGGGTGAGAACCACTAGTAAAACCAGTAGCCTCCCCCTGTGGGAAAAGCCTCAAACCCCGACATACCCACTAAGTCTACCAGAGGCAAGAGAAAGAATAAGAGAGGTGGTAAGCTAAAAACAGAAACACTGATAAGAGGAAGCTACCACTAGTATGCCTCTAAATGTCGTGCTAAGAAGTATAGCTAAATGTATGCATCAGTAGATGAATGCCTGCCTGAATAAACCCAATCCGACCACCAGTAAACACTGGTACTGCCTGCCGTGCCTGCCAAATCGGGTATGCCAGCCTACGCATAACACCGATAGGGGATAGGAGTCTCGAGGACTCAAAGTCTGTATATCGCACACTCCGGAGTGGCACTCGAGGGGAGCGACCCACACGAGTAAAGTGCCTGAGTAATAAGTAACCAGTATCAATAATATAGCAGGACTGGATCACGACTCTAATCAAAGTGGAAAAACCCCATCCACTACATAAAGCCTGATCCCCCAATCTGATGCAGCTGTAAATACCCGGTCGGCCGCCCAAAGTCCGCTGTCGCCGCAATATCCCACAAATCTCCCAAATCAAACCCAACCTGTCATCCCTAATCCGATGCACAAGTCACCATCCGGTCAACCGCCCAAAGTCCGTGGTAGCCGCAATACCCTGCCCTCAGGCTAGCCTGTCCCAGATCCCAAGAGTCTGCCTACACTATCTCATAACCACCTTCTCGCGTACGAGCTACAAATACCCAGAGCCTAGTATGAAAGGAGAAAAGCAAGAAACATGGTTTCTCCTAAGTCAAGTCCAGCATGATAGTGTAGCAGAAAAAGGTGGCCTATCTAAATGACCATACAAGCATGCAAATGTCCCAAGGCGATAAAAAGAAAACAGGTGTCGATGTTCTTACATTTATTAGAGCATGCTATCCAAATTACATAATCAATCTCATAAAAGAATTGGATGTTAACATAGCATACATCAAGTCTACATAAGTATGCACCTTTCACATATGGAAAATAAAGAGAGAATAGTATCCAACATGGTTTTCACCTATCATGAATCAGGAGATAAATGACGATCATTACTTTCATAAGGAGTGAATCTCACATAGATAGGTCAAGATTAAAGTAGTCAGCTATTCTCACATAAACCACTAACCGCCCTCATATGAACCATCCATTCACATATAGACTTTGCCACAGATCATTTAACATTACTTAAACAGGGGCATTCAATCAAGTATCACCAATGAATAGCTTAAGGTTCAACAACTTTTATTGATCTCACCTAGGATGCACATAGAATCCACCAACAACATTCATTTCCACATAGGCTAAATCCCCGACCATTCACAATACACCATCTCACGCAAAATAGTCTAAGAATCAACCATGATGGTAAATATCACAAGATGTAGAAGAAAATCTATAAGGTCAATTATTCTCCTGTAGATAGGTCAAGAATCATTTAACATATAACCTCTCATGACATAGGTTCAAGAATCATCAATAAGATCACCCTCACTTACCCTTGATAGCCATTCACACTTAGCCCATATGACATTCACATAAAGTCATAACAATCCCTTCTTACATAGCAACCAAGTCCTCCACATAAAACAACTAAAATCATTTACATGTAACTATCACCATCATTCACCATAATTGGGTTAACCATTCATCACAAAGTGTAGGCTAAAGATTAATTTCCCCATTTACCCTCACATAGAATAGGTTAGAGGATAATCACATATAATCAACTTCTTATGAGATAATGCAACATCAATCCAACTATTCATTCACTCATGTATACCCTGAGGATCAATTAACTTAAGTTAAACATGGATATCCGAGCATATTATACCAAGGAAAAGAGAACACCATCAACTATGCCACGAGGGAAAACCAATAACCCGAGTGGGTAAATCGTTGTTTTCGGCAAAGCACAACCACCCACCTGAAACTTGACGATTCGCTGCCCACTGTAGCTGAAATTTGGCGTGAGTAATCCATATCCTCCCAGGAGATCGATGCCGCGAAAATCATCAAAATCCGCCTCACGGATTGGGCGCAATCACTGAAACAATGCACACTGCGCATTCAAATTCCAGAATTTCGGCAAGTGCAACAAGGTTAATTAAAAAGTATGTGCAACCTCAAATACCTCAAGATGAAGTTTCCAGCAGTAAAACAATGATATGCTCTTTCATACAAACATCCCCAAGTCCTCAAAAATCCACCATTAATTTTCCTTTGACATTCAAATACAACAAAAATCACAATGCTGTCCAAAATTGCTAACATAAACTTGCTAGCATTTCCAAGCTAAATTAGAGGCTTTTCCAAAGGGATTCATCCACAGATCACAAAAGAGAATTACCTTGAAGTTAAGAAGATGTCCCAACTTGAATTTCTGAAAAATACCTTATATCCACAAAGTTATCTGCATTCCAAGGTGCATTGCTCAAATCGAAACTAAAACAGGGACTGCAGTAAACCATAAAATCGCACTTGGAAAGATCATTAAGGTTACCTGACCAAACGTGCTCCAAATCCTGCAAGAGAGGTACCATTGGATTCCTTGTCGAGAGCAGATACTAATTGAGCCAAAGAACTCCAATTTTCATGCTCGGATGAAGGAGAAAATCCATAAACACTTTGAACCATCCACCAAGTTCAATCTGTACCTGACTGCAGCAAGGTGCTCCAAAGATCATGCATAAACCCTAATATAAACTCAGATCTGGGGAAAATAATACATACCAATATTGTAGACCTTCGAGTCTTGGAAATTTCCCCGCAAAAATCATCCAAAAATTCCCATCCTACTGCCCAGAAAGGCCAAAACACTGAGGACTGTTCAGGATTCCAGACTGAAATGAAGGGTCCCAAAGATGGCCTTAAAACTCTGTACAAACATGAGATCTTGGGAGAGAGTTGAATACAAAGATTGTAGCCCTACCTCTTGTGAAAACGTAGAACCAAAAAGGAGCTCAAAATTCCAAGAAATGAGTCCTGGGGAATTTTTGCACTGAAACGCGACGGGAAGGTCCACCAACAGCAACAATGGTGGTGCTTGCCTCAAGGAGAAGATGATGGTGATGAAGCCTCTAAAACCCATCTCTTTGCTGATGAAGATGAAGGAGGGTTGCATGAGATTCCTCTGTGAAAGTTTCCCAAGGTTGGAAGCACCAAAAAGGAAGAAGGAGGAGGAAGAAGCTCAAAAAAAAAATAGAGGAAGAAGAATAAAAGAGAGAAGCCAAGGGGGGGGGGGGGGGTTTACTGTGCGGTGCACAGTGCTGGGCCAGGCCCGCTCCCGCCCAGCCCCGCGGCCTGCGGGGGCACGTGGCGCCATCCGGGCGCCCCGCCCCCCGGGCGGATGGCGCGGATGGGGCCACG
>CM054934.1:24122016-24240341 GCA_029168755.2 Tillandsia fasciculata | reverse complement strand
GCGCGTTCCTAAGAGGTAAGGGTTCGATTTTTGTGTTGACCACTTTGCTCCGTTTCGCACTTTTGGCATGGTTCCTGAGGCACCTTTGACCCCCCTTTTTTCTGTGATGAATTCTGGACAGCACCTTCTTGTTTGATTTATATCTTGGCCTAGGAGCATCGGATCAAGGAGTTTAAGTACTCGTTTTCGATCTGCTCGTTGCAAAGAACGCAACCGTATTTTTTTTGGATTTTTTAGAGCACTGTACAGAGGTGAAAACTCCTCTTTTTCCGTGCTATTTGGAAAACAGCAAAAGCTGTGTTTTGGGATTTGTGTTTACACCGGTGCGTTGTTCTGTACAGTTGTGCACTGTTTTCAGCGAGTTGCGGGTTTGAGGACTGTGGACAGCGAGGAGGTTTTTTGGGTGCGATTTGCACTTTTCGAGATGGGTGGTTGTTGTATACCTCTTTTTTCGACTTACTTACTAAGTTTATTAGAGAAGCCCTCTATTGGACATATTGATTGATCACCCATCGACAGTCATGCTTAATTAAAATAAATGTGAACCTATCATGTGAGACCTATTCTTGTGGACATATCATGTGGGAATATTATTGGAAAAATATTATTGTGAGGACATGATTGCAAGAATATTATTGTAGGGATACTTGCATACTTGTATGAATATTCCGTTTGTTATGTTAGCACTTAACCATGCATGTGGAATTAAATAGTAAATTGGGACAAAGTGATTTATTCTGTTAGTGGGTATTACTTGAGGATATTATGGACATGCATAGGTGGATGGTAGTTATGACCGATGACTTATTCTTTGCGAGATTATTGCATGATATATTTTCTTTTATCTTTCATGAGGACATTTGCATGCTTGTATGGACATATAGATAGGCCACTATTTATTGCTACACTATTATTGGGACTTGACTTAGGAGAAACCATGTGTCGTTATTCTTCTTTTCTTTCAGATTCATGTTGCTCGGGTTCGAGCAGGGGTTTGGGATAATGTAGTTGAGGCCATTGAGTCTGGGACAGGTTAGACTCGATTATGGACTGTGGGGCATTGTGGTAACCGCGGACATTAGGCGGTTAGCCAGATGTTGATTACTTTATCAGATTTTGGACTTGTGGGGTGTTGCGGCGACCGCGGACATTAGGCGGTTGACCGATGTTTACTTATGCATCAGATTGGGTATCAGACTTCTCTAGTGGATGGAGTTCCCACTTATTGAGTACTATTGCATCAGATTGGGTATCAGATTTCTTTAGTGGATGGATTTTCCCACTTTGATCATAGTCGTGATCCAGTCCTGCTGTTTTACGATACTTATGTTACTGGTTGTTACGGAATTTGAGTTGGCGTATTTCGTGAAAGTGTTAAGTCTTGAAGATTGAAGATGAAGAAGTTTGGATCATATACCTCAATCTCAAGAAAGAAGAATTCAAAAGGATCAGGTACGTTTAACTAAAGATTTTGGTGATCCGAATACTTCTTATAGTGTAGAAACACTTGGAAGAATTTTTAATTGCATAAAAATCAAAAACTGGACATGGGACATGTTCAGGATCCGGATCAGGGTACTTCAATCCGGATCCCGAACATGGTAGGTTCATGCGCAAATCCAGTCCGGATCACCCCTGGTTCAGTTCGGATCCGGGTTCTTTCAGTCCGGATCCCGAACGTGGTTTTCTGGAAAAGTTCTGTTTATTGACGACAGTCCGGATCCTACTTATTCCAGTCCGGACCGTCGACCCGAAAATTTCCAGAAGGTAGTTTTTGATCCTTATCTTCTTCCAATGGTTTCTAACCTATAAATAAACCCTAACTTTATCTTTAGGGTAATCCAAAAGGAATCCATTTTAAGTTTTGTACTCCGGAAATACTGAAAAAATAACGGAAAAAACTTAGAAAAATCCACATATAGAGAAGAAAGGAAAAATAGATTTATTCTATGTTTCTTCATCTATATTGATTAATTTGATTCTAGGTTTTCAAACTCAGATTTTGAGTAGAATCAAATTAATGAATACTTAGATGGTATTTCCGATCTATCTCTAATCTAAGTATTCGGCGGATCATCACCACCAACAAAACAACGATTTACCCAAAAATCGGCGCGTGGACTCGCGTGGCCTTGTGGATTCAAGGTGCAACCGCTCTCGTGGATTCGGAGCGAGGTACGTTCGTGGATTCGAAGCGTGCTACTGGGTGAAGACCGTGGATTCGGTCGGACGTCGTGGACTCGACGTTGGACGCTGTGGATTCGGCGTTGGACGCAGATCGTGGATTCGAGAAGCGTTGTGGAGCGAGCGGAGAAGATCTACTAGGAGCGTATGGAAAAAGGTTGAGTCGTCTGTGAGTACGTTATATCACCTTGTACGTGTTTAATTCTAGTGGATTTCGCCGTGTTATCGGTCCCGTGGTTTTTTACTCCGGTTTGGAGTTTTTCCACGTAAAAATCTTGCGTGTTATTTATTTTTCCGCATTGGGTTTTATTGCGCAATGATTTTTGAGTGTTTATTGTTTACACCTATTCACCCCCCTCTAGGTGTTTTTTTCCCTATTTAGATCCATATTATCATAACCCAACAAGTGGTATCAGAGCGGGAATAGGGTTGTAAACAATGGTTGAAGGTGGAAACATCAATCGACCCCCTTTCTTCGATGGAACAAATTATGCGTACTGGAAAGTACGGATGAAAGCCTTTTTAATTTCCATCGACGAACGGGTGTGGCAATCAATTGAATTAGGATGGTCTAATCCAACTGAAATTATTGCTGATGTTCGCACCATCAAACCTAGGTCGAAATGGACCAAGGAAGAGATTGATTCATCTTCTTACAATGGCAAAGGAATTAATGCCTTATTTAATGCTTTGTCACAAACTGAGTTCTCTCGCGTCTCGGCATGTGAGACTGCGAAAGAAATCTGGGATGTTCTTCAAGTTACGCATGAGGGAACTAACCTTGTGAAGATTCAGAAACTGCAAATGCTTACGAGCAAGTTTGACTCTATTTCTATGGCAGAAAATGAATCTTTCACAGATTATTACACACGATTGCAAGACATCGTGAACTCATGTGCTAACTTGGGAGAGAAGATTCCAGAATTTAAAGTTGTAAGAAAGATTTTAAGAACTCTTCCTGAACGATTTCGCCCAAAGGTCGCAGCCATTGAAACAATTAAACACCCGGACGAAATGCGTGTAGAAGAATTAGTTGGTGCACTTACAAACTTATGAAATGACATTTCCTACTAACTATTCTTCTGGAAAGCCATCCTCTTCTAAGTCTTCAGGTTTTGCATTGAAAACAACAAAAGAAGAAGACGCGGATTCATCCTCCTCAGACGATGACGAGAACCTATCTATGGAGGACTTTGAGAAGCAGCTTGCTCTCTTGACAAGGAAGTTTCGCCGCAACTTTCGAAGGGGTAATTCAAGCAAAACCTCATCCTTCGGAAAGTCGAAGAAAGGCAAGGGTTCTTCAAGCTTAAGTCAAGAAAGCAAGAGAACTTCTCAAAGGATAAGAAAAGTCGGAGGGACAAGTCCAATGCTTCAAATGTCGAGGCTACGGCCACATTTCAACGGAGTGTCCCAACAAGAATCCGGCAAAGAAGAAGCGATGCAAGTCGTCACTTGGGATGACAACTCAACGTCAAATGAGTCATCTTCAAGTGATGAAGAAACAACGCAACG
This sequence comes from Tillandsia fasciculata, assembly GCA_029168755.2. Lineage (NCBI taxonomy): Eukaryota > Viridiplantae > Streptophyta > Magnoliopsida > Poales > Bromeliaceae > Tillandsia > Tillandsia fasciculata. The sequence continues at coordinate 24,236,645 of CM054934.1, read as the reverse complement.
GCATTCCACGCGTCCACATCTTCACCTTCATGTGCTTAATGGCAAGTACATCCGATTCATTGTCCAACTCCTCCCAAGTTGAAAAGAATGCAACGGACGACGAATCGAGTAATTCCGAAGGTGAAGATTTTGCTCTTGCCTACCATAAACTTTTGAGGGATTCAAAGAAACTGGCAAAGCAAAACAAGAGTTTGAGAAGGAGATTGCAGGATCTCGAAGAAGAAGCAAAAAGGGCAACTTCTCTCTCAAACGCTCTTGAAGTGGAAAGGGATAACTTGATAAAAGTAAATGTTTCCCTTCAAGAGAAAAATGAGCATTTCGAGAAGGAACATGTCAAACTGGTGGATAAAGCGAATTACTTCTTGAAGCTCTACGGCGAGGCTCGACAGAAAAATGGAAATGACGAAGACCATTTTCCAACTTAAGGATGATTTAAAGCGATTTTCTTCTGGAAGGAGTAAGTTGGATAAGATTCTTGGTCTTGGTCAAACAAATCGTTTGGGCCTCGGATACACTCAAACTGGAGACAGTCCAAGTTCGAGTGGAACAGTTTTTGTGCCTCAGTCGGTATCTCCTCCTCCGACACGGAATTCACGCAACAACGACAACAAGCCTACCTCATCCTACTTCGGGATCGTCAAGTACAAAGGTATGTTTTCGTTGTGGTTTTCAGGGCACATAAGGAGAAATTGCAAGATTGGAGCCAAACGCTCAACTCAAGCACCTCTTGCAATGACTACCAACAAGGTGATTCCTCGAAATCAAAGGAAATTTTTCAAAGGAAAAGAGCCTTGGTAGTTCACCGCACAAGACGACATCATCAAGGAGCAGCAATGAATCAAACAAGACGCTTTCACCTAGGAAAATAACTTCACGATCATTACCGACGCAGTCCAAAAAGGTTTGGGTGCGCAAAGGTGAAATCTTCCCTTGTCTTGTTACTCATACTTCCTTGCATGCATATGATAGTTCGTCTTGGTATCTGGATAGCGGATGTTCCCGTCACATGACCGGTGACAAAAACTGTTTTCAAACTTTGAGAAAATCTCCGGAGGACTTGTAGTTTTCGGAGACGGTCGGTCTTCCAAAATTGTTGGAAAAGGAACAATAGCTATTCCAGATGGCCCGGTTTTGAACAATGTGTTATTTGTTGAAGGCCTTAAGACTAACCTCATAAGCATAAGTCAACTTTGTGATAATGGTTTTTCAGTTAATTTTTCATCTGATGAATGTACTGTAACTGATAAGGACCATGTTTCTTTTTAAAGGGGTTAGATCAGAAAACAATTGTTATGTAGTTCCTATAAATTTTCTGAAAATTGTAACCTAGCATCTTTGAAAAATGAAACACTTTGGCATGAAAGGCTAGGTCACATAAACTTTAAGGAACTTGCTAGAATTTCAAATAAAGATGTGGTCAAGGGGGTTCCTAAACTTTCTTTTGAACAAAACATTGTGTGTGGCGGTTGCCAAAAGGGAAAACAGTCTAGGACTGCACACAAGAACTTGAACCACATAGGTACAAAACGGCCTTTGGAACTTTTGCACATGGACTTAATGGGGCCAACTCGTCAACCATCTTTGGGAGGTAAATGGTATATTTTTCTTTTGGTTGATGATTTCTCTAGATATTCTTGGGTAGCATTTTTAAAAGAGAAAGCTGATACTTTTGATTCTTTTCACGAGATTTGCCATCGTATTATGATTGAAAAGAATGAAAAGATTACTCGTGTTAGAAGTGATAGAGGTGGAGAATTCATAAATTCCAAATTCATTGATTTTTGCACTTCCAACGGCATTAAACATGAATTCTGCACCCTATACACCTCAACAGAATGGTGTAGTCGAGCGCAAAAACAGGGTCGTACAGGAGATGGCACGTGTTATGCTTCACAGCCGAAACTACCGTTATATTTTTGGGCTGAAGCGGTGAACACTGCTGTCTATGTAATTAATCGAGTGTATTTGCGCCCGGGAACTTTAAATACACCATATGAACTATGGTTTTGTAGAAAACCTAATATCAAATATTTTCGTATCTTTGGGAGTCGGTGTTTTATTTTACGTGATCGCGAAAATCTTGGAAAATTTGACTCTCGAAGTGACGAAGGGATTTTCTTGGGTTATTCTACAAACAGTAGAGCATATCGAGTTTTTAACTTAGAATCTAAGACGATCGTAGAATCGATAAATGTTAAAGTAGATGAAGCTTTTCACTTTGAATCTGAAAAATCTACCCTCGATATCTCTCTTGATGATGATACACCTGCTAATGCATCTTCTCTAACAATTCTTTCGATAATGTTGATGCATCTAACGGTTCTTCAAGTTTATCTGATGTGCAGGAATCATCTCGTGTACCTCCGAGCTACTCCGTTACCTCAAACGTTACGCATCTCCAAGGATCATCCTGAATCGAACATCATTGGAGACCCACAAGAAGGAGTTAGAACTCGGAGACAATTGGTTTGCGGATTCGCATGCTACGTATCCTCAATCGAACCAAAGAATGTCGATGAAGCTCTTCAGGATGACTACTGGATTGAAGCAATGCAGGAAGAGCTCCATCAATTCGAGCGAAACAAAGTCTGGGAATTAACGAAGCCTCCGAAGCAACACAATGTGATAGGTACCAAATGGATTTTCAAGAACAAGAAAAATGAGGATGGTACTATCATCAGGAACAAAGCAAGGTTAGTTGCTCAAGGCTACTCTCAAGTAGAAGGTATAGACTTTGATGAAACTTTCGCCCCTGTAGCTAGACTCGAGTCCATTCGTATTTTGTTTGCGATTGCTTGTCATTTTAAAATCAAATTATTTCAAATGGACGTTAAGAGCGCTTTTTAAATGGGTTTTTAAATGAGGAAGTTTATGTGGCTCAACCGAAAGGTTTTGTGGACCATAAACTACCTAACCATGTTTTTCGTTTGAAAAAGGCTCTTTACGGTCTGAAACAAGCACCGCGAGCATGGTACGAAAGGTTGACAAAGCACCTTTTGGAAAAGGGCTACACTCGAGGGGGAGCTGACAGGACTCTCTTTGTGAAGCATTATCAAAACAATTTCATTGTAGCACAAATCTATGTCGATGACATTGTATTTGGTGCAACAAGAGATAATGATGCTTCTAAATTCGCTGAAACCATGGAAAGCGAATTTGAGATGTCCATGATGGGCGAATTGACATATTTTCTTGGATTACAAGTAAACAAAATGATGAAGGAATTCATTGTGTCAATCCAAGTATGCAATGGAGTTGGTCAAAAAGTTTGATTAGAAAATTCTAAGGATTTTCCGACTCCAATGGGAACTAGCCATAAGGGACTTGGAAGTGAATCACATAGTGAGAATGTAGACGAGAAACTTTATCGCAGTATGATTGGAAGTCTACTATATCTCACGGCTAGTCGCCCGGATATATCCTTTAGTGTTGGGATTTGCGCGAGATATCAATCAGCACCGAAGGAGGTTCACCTGAAAGCGGTGAAACGGATCATCCGGTATATCAAAGGAACAATCAATTTCGGAATTTGGTATCCTATGGGAACAACTCTGGATATTGTTGGATACTCAGATGCCGATTGGGCAGGATCAGTGGATGATCGGAAAAGCACGAGTGGTGCATGCTTTTATCTTGGCCATTGCCTTGTTGCATGGCATAGTAAAAAGCAAAACTGCATAGCACTCTCGACTGCCGAAGCGGAATATATTTCAGCGGGTAGTTGTTCAACCCAATTGATTTGGATGAAAAGCGTGTTGAGCGACTTCCGAATTTCTACAACTTCGGTAACCATTCTTTGTGACAACACTAGTGCTATAAACATTTCTAAAAACCCTGTGTTGCACTCTAGAACAAAACACATTGAACTTAGATATCATTTTCTTAGAGAGCTAGTTGAATCAAATATTCTTCAACTTTCATACATTTCAACTGAAGATCAATTAGCTGACATTTTAACAAAACCTTTGGATCAAAAACGTTTTATTCATTTGCGTAAAGCAATTGGAATGCTTTCCTTGAAATAATACTTTTTGAAACCTTTGCTTAGGTTTTGTTTTGTGTTTTTGTTCTTTATCTATGTTTGTACATAGAACATTAATTGAGCATATGTTATTGACTTTAACTGCATCCTTTCATATATTTAGAAATTTATTATGCTTTGGATATCATAATAATTCAATGATGCAATGATCATTTATGTCAATTAAGTCATCTTTAAGTGATCAAAGTCAATTTCTCTCTCAATGATCTCTTGGTATAGTCATTATCTTATTTGACAATTGAGTCAAGTATGAACTCGAGATCAATCTTTGGTTGAATACCTTATATGTTAAATAATTGATAGCCAATTGAGGGGGAGTTTATTCTTTTTTTTTTTTTCAATTCCTTATGAGACTAAGCATTGTTCATGACTCCTTTTACCTCCAAATGAGATTGGACGTGGGCAGGGTATTGCGGCTACCGCAGACTTGGGCGGTTGACCGAATGGTGACTTGTGCATCGGATTAGGGATGACAGGTCGGCTTGATTTGAGGGATTTGTGGGATATTGCGGTGACCGCGGACTTTGGGCGGCCGACCGGGTATTTACAGCTGCATCAGATTGGGGGATCGGGCTTTATGTAGTGGATGGGGTTTTCCCACTTTGATTAGAGTCGTGATCCAGTCCTGCTGATTTATACTACTATTATACTTATTACTCAGGCATTTACTCGTGTGGGTCGCTCCCCTCGAGTGCCACTCCGGAGTGTGCGATATACAGACTTTGAGTCCTTGAGACTCCTATCCCCTATCGGTATTATGCGTTGGCCAGCATACCCGATTTGGCAGGCACAGCAGGCAGTACCAGTGTTTACTGGTGGTCGGATTGGGTTTATTCAGGCAGGCATTTATTTACTGATGCATACATTTAACTATACTTCTTAGCACAGCATTTAGAGGCATACTAGTGGTAGCTTTCTCTTATCAGTATTTCTGTTTATAGCTTACCACCTCTCTTACTCCTTCTCTTGCATCTGGTAGACTTAGTGGGTACGTCGGGGTTTGAGGCTTTACCCATAGGGGGAGGCTACTGGTTTTACTAGTGGTTCTCACCCCCATTGTTGTTTTTCTCCTTTCCTCCCTTTGTTTTGCAGTATCTGCTGCGGGAGTTGCTGACCTTTCGGTTGACGGTTCGAGGCGAGGGAGTCGCGAGATAGATCCCTACCAGTGTTGATTTCTACAGTGGGATAGATGTACCAACCCGGATTGTGGGTTTCACTGTACACAGTTGTATTTTTATTATTTCAGCTTATCTCCCTTTTGGATTTATAGATGTTGTATAGGTGGCTTTTACTTGTATTACAGTTTCAGTGGATCGGATTATTGTATCATTATTTATGGTAGATGGATATTGTACTTGTATTTTTTTTTTCAGTTGTACAGTGATTCAGGTTTTTATTACAGCAGTTTTTCTTCAGCTCTGATATCTGTTTAGTTGTTAGATGGTACTTTGCAGGTTGGACGCTTCGCCTATGCGGAGTTTCGCATAGGTGGCGGATCTGTTGGCGAGCCCGGGTCGTAGTTTCGACCCCGGGGCGTGACAGACTAGAGTGGTATCAGAGCCTAGGATGTAGGTCATTATAGACATAGAAACCCTAGGCTTGTGGTTGGACCTTAGGATGACTACGAGAGAGTCGTGACTTATAGCGAGAGTCCTGATTGAGTTTCATACCTCTCCCAAAGAACGGGACGAGTGATTGGCATGTTTATTCTCCTAAGCGATAATGTTGGCTGCAGACAACATAATGTTATGGAATGGGTGACATGTCTTAGACTTTCGCTGGATTGGGTCGAGTGCTTGTTGTGTGTTCTATTGTGCGGTTTGTCACAGTGAGCGGTGTCTCCCTGACGCAGAGTTCTAACCCGTGTGCACCCTATTGCAGCTTGCGGGCCAGGATAGGCAGTTTCGGGCCGGATACCCAGATTGAGGTCAGAGAGCTCTGGACCCATATGACAGGATTGGCAGTGGCATATCGGCGGCGGAGTGAGCAGAGGATAGGATGATACAGTTGTTTGAGCAGTAGGCACCTCCGACAGTGCTTTCCATCGAGACCAACCCCTTTGTAGTATCCCTGGTGGCAACGATCTCAGTGATGCCGGTTGAGCGAGCAGCCCCCTCGGTGTCGACTTTTAGTGCGGAGGCACCGAGGCAGGGTGGACAATGGATAGCAGATGAGCAGTGGGACACTATTGATCAACTGAGTCAGGTTTGGCTGTTTGACCTATCCCGACTCGTAGAATTGAGTTTGGAGCCTTGGGAGGCAGAGTCATGGGTGGTGGTGCTGGATAGACTATTTGAGAGCCTTTTTATGCCTGAGTGTTTACGAAGTTGTTGAACTGCACGCTCCACGTTATGAGGGACGAGGCGCATGGGATGTATGTGTGCTGGGTTAGGATTGCGCTAGGATATCTTTTTGGCTCTTTCAGTCCCTCTGACTTCAGATTTTGGATGCCCCGATGGAGCATAGCGTTGTAGTTCCTTTGGACAGATAGAGACACTGGGTGCCAGTTGATGGAGGGCAGATTAGTGGGCAGAGACCTTCTTGATTCATTCTTTGGGGTCGAGGACTTCTGAGGCGCCAGAGGTCGGGTGGACCCCGACGGCAGTGTCAACATCAGTATCAGAGTAGCGCAGCGGAAGCATGATGGGCTGCGATCATTGCCGCAGTATGAGTGGAGGCAGAGATGGTACTTTCTTTGGGGATAGTCAGGATATTCTCAGACAGATTGAGCGACGACCACTAGCGCTGGCAGTTGAGTCTGTGCAACCTGGTTGGAGGGCGTCCCATCAGTGGGATGTGTTGTCGCAGGTATGATTTCCTTTTCAGTTATCTGAGTTAGAACGAGGTGCATCCCTGCACGGACTAAAGGTAGAGTGGCTACCACGTGCACTTGAGGTATAGATACTTGATTAGGATGTGCACGTGGAGGAGGTTTGTGGAATATGTCTAGTGCTTTTAGGCTGTGAGTTATACCCGTTGACTAGCTAGTCTTACGGCAGCCCAAGATTTTCGACCCGATGTATTGGATTGGTCGGTATGGCATATTACCATTTTTGATTGTGGTGAGAGTACTGTGAACTTCTACGAGCTGGACAGGAGGAGTTCGTTTACAGGTGTTGGTAGATTGCACTAGTTGCAGCGACAGCGTGTCAACAAGAGTCAGGCAGATCATGAGCCAAGGATGTATTGCCCAGTTAGTGACTGTGATAAAGGTGCCTACGGCGGCCCCGGGACTCAAGGGTGCCCTTAATGCCCGCGAGTTCTCGAATATGAGTCCACCTGAGTTGATGAGAATGCCGCCGGGCAAGGAGATTGAGATTGTTATTAACGTGGTTCTAGGAACCGCGTCGATATTGAAGGCACCTCATTGGATGGCACAAGCACAACTGTGAGCTGATGGTATAGTTATTGATTATGATGAATAAAGGGGTTGTTAGACTCAGTGTGTTACCTGATGGAGGAGACGATGGATCTTTCGTCCTGTCAGCAGTGATTGAGTTGTAGTGATGCCCCTACTGTAGTCTTGGGTGTGTGTAGATGTTTTGGGCCGGAGTATAGTGCAGAGCTTGAGCAATGCTTGCGCAGTAAGCGCCATTACTGGGACGGATTAGAGGAATAGGGCCGAAAACCGTGCCCTAGAGTGGCCATTTCCAGATTTCGGTTTCAGCCGAGCAACCCACACTGACGGGTGAGATCAGAGAGTGTTAAATTAAGGGTCCCCAGTTGATGAGGAGCAAGGACAGAATGACAACCACAGCAGGGACAACTTCAACTCTTCGCTAATTTTCGGTGACTCTCCAACTCAGAGTTGTAGTTGTTGATGTTTCTGATTTTGGACTCCCTTCTTATATGGATAACTGCGTGGGTGTACTTCAGGTTTCTTGAATGAGTTGGTTTTGAGGAGAAGATTTTGGGAGTGTTGTGGATCAGTGGTTACCTGTTGTTTCTTCTTTTTCCCGTGACCTGTTGGAATCCTTGATGTTTTCCATGACTCAGCTTAGAGGCGATATGTTCGAATTCCCCGTCGATGTTCGACTGGCTCCACTTGAGACCAGTGAGTGTCTGGAGTACGTGAGACGCCGTTGTGGATTCTAGCTCGAGAATGGAGGAACGGCGCACCTAGGCCATGCCATACAGATGGTTGATGTTGTTGTAGATTGATCACGGAAAGCGGGTGACGCTTTGAGAGCCGGTGACGAGGATGTTGGATATTTGCCCTTCTGATTTGAGACTCCTTTTGGGCTATGTTAGTTTCAAGGACGAAACTTTCTTTTAGTGGGGGAGGATGTGAAGACCCGGAACTTCGTGGTCATTACAGTATGATCGACAGCTTGTGGAGGCCTATTTCTGTGGATAGTGTTGATTGCGCGCAAATTGGACCCAAGAAACGGACTCAGTGCAAGAAATGGATCAAGATTGCCTAATGTAGAGTTTCGCCAAAAATTAGAATTGGATTCTTGCAAAACGGACTTCGTATTTGGATTCAGCGCAGAAAAACGATGAAAATCGGCTATTTACATGTATTTATCTGAGTCCGGACGCGCGAAAACGGGCAACCCGAAGTTTACGATGTTTTCGGGTGCATGAAGGGCTGTGGACCGACGGAGGACACGTGGCGCTTTGTTACTGGGCCGGCGCAACAGGCGTGGTCCACGTAGTGTCCGTGAAGGCACGCGTCGTGTGCTGGCTGGCCGGCAGCGGCCCACGTGGCGCGCGCTCGTTGGGCAGCGCGCGCACGCGGGGCAGGCTGCGCGCGGTCCCCGAGTGGGACACGCGGCGCGCTTCCATTGGGCGCGCCGCGCCCACTTGGATCGGGCTGCGTGGCCCCATCCGTGCCGCCCATCTGGTTGTGGAGGGCACTCGGATGGGCGCCACGTGGCGGCCCGGCTCGCGGGTTGCGGGCCGGGCCTAGTACTGTAGCTCCAGGGGGTGATTTTCTGGTTTTCCCCTTCAATGGCTTTAAAAGGTGTTTCCCTTCTCCATTTTGGAGCTTTTGGAGAAGGTTTTTGTCACGCCCCCGGGGGTTTTTGAGTCATTTAAAGCGGAAAATTGCGTGTCTATTTTTTTTTTCTTAATAAGGAGATATAAACCTCAACCCCGATGCGTGCCAGACCGCCACATACACAAATTCACTCTGTCCACGGACAGAGTCTCCTTTGTATATGCACGGCGTCTCATTTACAACATACAATTCATCACACATTAATCACCAACCAACAACCATACCGTAGACATTCATCACCAATTAAAGCAAGTTTATAAAGCGGCGTCAGTGTTTGGAAAGGATAAAACCCAGCGTTTGCAAAACCCGTGCCCACACGGCACTTCGTTTTGAGAAAACATTTTCGCAATCCTTTAATTTATCATGAAAACATGCCGCATAAAAGGAACGCCACTAAACGTAATTAAAACATAAGAATACACCTCATCCACAGAGCTAATTAATACATGTTCACAACTAAAGCCATCCACAAGCAAATTAAGTATTTATACGAAAAAGGAAATGAGATATAATCATAATAACCAAGTGTCCGACTACGGTCCTCACGACGCAGCCCCACCGTCACCCCGGCTGACGCACCTAGTAGCAGTACCTGTCACGGAGTGGGTAACGTCAGTGACAAACAAAGTAGATGTCTAATAGTACCAAGGAAGGAAAAACGAACCGAAAACACCGAGTACACCGTAACCTTTCGTTAAACCCCTGTGCATATTTTAAACTGGGCACCAACCCCAGAGTACCTGTCGGGGAGACTAAAGTCCCCCCTCGTGCACAAACACCTTTTGATGCTTTTAACCTCTTCACGGGGCTAGTGCGGCCCCTATAGCTGCCGTGAAGGGGTCCTCACGGCTCCCACCCCTTTGTGAGGCACACGGGTCAAAAAGACCACTTTTCCGGAAAAGTACACCATGCGGTGGCCCGATCCGCCGGTGTACGTGCAGCATCCGAAACCGGATTGCCAAGATTGGCGTGTGGTGAGCACCGCGACCGCAGCCGCTTAAATTGTTAGATAAAACATCATTAAGCGAAAGGTTAAACTGTCCATCTACTTTGTTAGGTAAATTTAAGAGTACTTTAATGGCGATAAATGCACTTACTGCACTTGTTGCACTTATAGCAACCCTACCCACCTGGTTGGAGAGAAGACGGGTCACCCGAGCCCTCTGCACTCTCCCGCTGCGCACCTGGACCTATAAAAAGTCCGCACGGATACTAAGATCAGAATACATACTAACATATTGCAACAGAAATACCCCACTCTATTATGTACGAAGAGTCCGGCACCGTCCCGCTGTCCGGCGGGACACCCTTGCCTTGAGCGGCCGTCGCCGTCCGTCGGAGCCCCGCGCGGCGTGGCTCCGCGGACGGCGCCCGCGCCGCCCGCGCGCCCGCCCCGCGCGGCGTGCCCGCGCGGCGCCCGCGCGGGTGGCCGCGCCCGCGCGGCACCGCGCGCGCGCGGGCCCCCGCGCGGGCCGCGCGCCCCGCGCGCGGGTGCGACCCGCGCGGCGCCGTCGCCGCTTGCGGCGGCGTCCGGTCGTCCGCGATTGTTTTCCCCCTCCCCGCGCGATGCCCTAGCGGCACCGCGCGTCTCCGCCGTCCGTTCCGTCCGTCTAGCACAATTACGACGACGGCGACGGGGACGGCGGAGAAACTCAAGAAATTGACGAAAAGGCGACAGGAAAAATCCGGAAAAATTACTAAAAAATATTCTACTAACCGGAGATCGTCGGGAAGGTGTCCGGTCGTGTTTCTTGCCTTCGGGTCGGCGTTTGGGCGATCGGCTCCTTCTCTTTTCCTTCTCCTTCCTCCGGTTAGGGTTCCGTTCTCTCTTTTCTTTCCTTTTCCTCACCGGTTGGGGTTTCGGTACGCACGAAAGAGGAGGGTTTGAGGAGGCGGTATTTTAAAAATAGGGTTTCGTTCGGTAAACGGGGGAATAAATAGATCTCCCTATCTATTTATCCTTTTTATCCAATTTCACGCATACGCACCGTCAAAATCCTTTCGGATATTTTGACTCCGATTAATTAATTTATTAATTAATTAGTCCTTACCGATAACCCTATTACTTAATTATTTAATTAATATCCGCTTTATCTTACACGTGCGTAACTAGGAAAACCCAAAACATCCTGTTTCTATTTCTCAAATAAATATCTGACTTACGAGATAAAATCTTCACCCTTTTAAATCCTGGCCACCGATTATTTAATCACCTTCATTAAATAATCATGGGGGATAAATTCCCACTTGGATTTAAATCATCGGTTATTTAAATTTCCAATTTTCAAATCCCGGTCACCGATTATTTAATCCCCTTCATTAAATAATCTTGGAAAGATAAATTTCCAAATTTAAGTATCTGGATTTTATCTCTTATCCAATCCGCGAGATAAAATCCCCCCTTTTATTCGTACGTAGGAGGATTTAAATTTCCGTCACCGGATAATTGATTAATTAATTAATTAATTATCCCCTACGAGATAACCCACCTTATCTCTAACGGGTGCAAGATATTTTTGCACGGTTTCCGATGCGTGACTAATTACCGCGTCGCTAAGGATCCCGTTCCGGGAGATCCCGACATCGGATTTCGAATCCGATCGCACCGTCGGTCATCGTTTTTCGCGCTCTATCGCAGAAAAATACACACACCTTGTCCCGGCCGACTTTTGAAAATTAAATAATTTTATTTCGCTTAAGGCTTAAGCGATTACATGTGAGTTCAAAAATACCCCTAAGGGTCGGGTCACTACACCACTCACACTTTATAAAAAGTTTCGTCCCGAAACTTAAGCTCAATCCTCACTAAACACCTCAGGAAAGCATTCCCTCATTTTCGACTCCAGTTCCCACGTCGCCTCGCGCTCGTCGTGGTTGCTCCACTGGACCTTCACATAGGGGATTGTTCGGTTGCGCAACTTCTTGTCCTCTCTTGCCAAAATCCGCACCGGCGTCTCCTCGACGCTCAAATCCTCTCGCAACTCGATGGTGGAGGCATCCAAGGCATGAGAGGGGTCTGCCAGGTATTTCCGGAGCATTGAAACATGGAAGACGTTGTGGACTCGTTCGAGGTTCGGTGGCAGGGCTAAGCGGTATGCCACCGGTCCTACGCGCTCCAGGATTTCGAACGGTCCCACGTACCTCGGACTTAGCTTTCCCTTTATGCCGAAACGCCGGTTTCCCTTGGAGGGTGAAACCCGGAGCAGCACATGCTCGCCCACCATAAACTCTAGGTCTCGGCGTCTGTTGTCCGCGTAACTCTTCTGCCTGCTCTGGGCGGTCAGTAACCTTTGCTTAATTAATCGCACCTTTGCTTCGGTCTCCTCCACCAAATCTGGGCCCAGAAACTTTCGCTCACCTAAGTCGTCCCAGCATATTGGAGACCGACAGCGGCGCCCGTACAGTGCCTCGTACGGCGCCATCTGAATACTGGCCTGGTAACTATTATTGTAGGCAAATTCCACCAGGGGCAAACACCGTGCCCACCCTTCGCCCAAGTCCAGAACGCACGCTCGAAGCATGTCCTCCACGATCTGTATCACCCGCTCTGATTGCCCATCGGTTTGCGGATGAAAAGCTGTGCTGAAGTGCAACTTGGTCCCCATCGCTTGTTGCAGGCTTCGCCAAAAGTTCGACACAAAACGTGTGTCTCTGTCCGACGTGATGGATGTCGGTACTCCGTGCAACCTTACTATTTCATCGATATATGTTTGTGCCAGTCGTTCCCGAGTCCACGTCGTGTGTATGGGCAAAAAGTGGGCCGATTTCGTCAATCGGTCCACGACCACCCATATCGCATCGTGTCCCTGTGGCGATCTCGGGAATCCGGTCACAAAATCCATGGTGATCATATCCCACTTCCACTCGGGCACCGGTAACGGTTGCAATTTTCCTGCCGGGCGCTGGTGCTCGGCCTTCACCTGTTGGCACACCAGGCAGTGTGCCACAAATCGCGTCACGTCTCCCTTCATTTTGGGCCACCAGAAGGTTTGCTTGACGTCCTTGTACATCTTCGTTCCCCCGGGATGCGCTGCATATGGGGCAGCATGCGCCTCCCGCAGAATCTCCTCCTTGAGCTCCGGTAGATCCGGCACGCAGATTCGTCCCCGAAATCGTATCGTGCCGTCGGAGTTCACCATGAAATCGCTCTCCTTGTCGGCGGTTAGTCTACTCCGCACCAGCTGGAGCTGAGTATCAGTCGATTGGCCTTCGAGAATCCTGTCCAGCAGAGTAGGTCTGACCACCAATGTCAGAAGCTGTGCGACTGTCCCTGCCGGTACTACCTCTAGTCTCAATCGCGAAAATTCCGCAATCAGACTATCCTGCCGTGTAATGGCGCTTACATCCGCCTCCACGGCCTGTCCTTTGCGACTCAGGGCGTCGGCCACCACGTTGGCCTTTCCCGGGTGATAGTGGATCGTTAGATCGTAGTCCTTTAATAGCTCAAGCCACCGCCTTTGTCGCAGATTTAGCTCCCTTTGGGTGAAGAGGTACTTGAGACTCTTATGATCTGAGTACACATTGCAGTGTGCCCCATACAGGTAGTGTCTCCAAAGCTTGAGGACAAACACCACCGCTGCGAGTTCCAAATCGTGCACGGGGTAATTCCGCTCATACTCCTTGAGCTGCCTTGATGCATAAGCTATGACCTTTCCCCGTTGCATGAGTACTCCACCCAATCCATTTCGCGACGCATCGCAATATACTTCGTAATCCTCCCCTGGCTCTGGCAGGGCGAGAATCGGGGCTCGCGTCAACCTATCCTTAAGCTCCTCGAAGCTTCTCTGGCACTTATCCGTCCAGATGAACTTTTCCCCCTTTCTTGTCAGACGGGTTAGGGGGGTGGCTATCTTGGAGAAGCCCTCCACGAAGCGCCGGTAATACCCGGCCAATCCCAGGAAGCTTCGAATTTCCGTCACCGTGGTCGGTCGGGGCCAGTCTGTCACCGAATCTATCTTCTTCGGATCCACCGCGACTCCAGCCGCCGAGATTACATGCCCCAAGAAACCGACCTCTCGGAGCCAAAACTCACACTTTTTGAGTTTGGCGTAGAGTTTCCGTTCCCGAAGGGTCTGGAGGACTGTGCGCAGATGTTCTTCATGTTCCTCGTCCGTACGCGAGTAGATGAGGATATCGTCGATGAAGACAACCACGAACAAGTCTAGAAAGGGTTTGAATACCCTGTTCATCATATCCATGAACACTGCCGGGGCATTTGTGAGCCCGAACGGCATTACCGTAAACTCGTAATGGCCATAACGAGTACGGAAAGCCGTTTTGGGGATGTCCTCCCCCTTGACCCGGACCTGATGATAGCCCGACTGCAGGTCAATTTTTGAGAACACCGTCGCCCCCCGTAACTGGTCAAAAAGGTCGTCGATTCTTGGCAGGGGGTACTTATTCTTGATAGTGACCTTGTTTATCTCCCGGTAGTCGATGCACAACCGGAGACTTCCGTCCTTCTTTCTCACAAACAGGACGGGCGCGCCCCAAGGTGACGCGCTTGGTCTGATGAAACCTTTGTCCAAAAGGTCCTCCAACTGTGCCTTGAGTTCCTTCAGCTCCGCGAAGGCCATCCTGTACGGTGCCTTGGTGATGGGCTTGGTGCCGGGGAGCAGTTCAATTGGGAAGTCAACCTCTCGTTCCGGCGGCATTCCGGGAAGCTCCGCCGGAAATACATCCGGGAATTCCCTTACCACGGGAATTTCTGAAGGCGAGGGAACGGGTCGGGTGGCTAGATCTACAGAGGCTAGATAAGCCACGCACCCGCCCTCTATCAGCTTCCTAGCTCTTGACGCGGAGATGACGGCCAGGAAGGAAGTACTTTTGCACGCCAAGTACACGTTTTCTGGGAATCCCGGCTTCTGTAGCTGCACCTGTCGCTTCTCGCAGTCGATGACCGCCTGATACTCGGTGAGCCAGTCCATGCCCAAGACCACGTCGTATTCTTTTAGCGGTATGACCACCAGATCCCAGGGGCACGACAACCTTCCCAGCCTTATTGAACATGAGGTTACCAGGCCAGTTGCCGCGATGGGCCCCCCAGGGGTCTGGACGGTCATTAAGACATCCAGAGGACTACTTTCTAGCTGATGGGTTTGCGCAAAGGTACGGGAAATAAAGGAGCGAGTCGCCCCGGTGTCAAACAGAGTTCGAGCTCGAAAATTAGAAACGGAAGTAATACCTGCGACCACCTCCTCTGGCAGTGCCGCTCCATGCTGACCCATGGAATAGAGCCTCCCTCCTGGTTGTGGTCGCGATTCTCCTTCTGTTCTTGGTGCCGAAGGGCGCGGGGGCATTCCCGTTGGCGCCCTACCCCGTCCCGGTGGCTGCGCCGTTGGAGTGGAAGCTGCGGAAGATGCCGCTCCAGGGTTCAGGGGACAGTTGAATCGGAAATGTCCCTGTTTGCCGCAGCGGTAGCAGTGATCTTGCTTCTTAGGGCATTCAGTCACCGGATGCGACGCTCCGCAAATAACACACGACTTGTTTGCTGGTCGAGGTCTCCCGGCCGGCGCACTCTTGTTTCCCTGCTGCGTCTTGGGGTATTTTGGGGGCCGGCTCCCGCCAGGAGGGCCCCCTCCCGGGTAGGTCTGCGTCCGTTTCTTTTCCCGGTTGTTTTCCGATCCCTCCCGTCGAGCTCGGGTCATGGCGAACCCCCGCTCCACGATGGTGGCCCTGTCCACCACCTCTCGGAACGTGCGCAGGTCCGCCGCCTGAACCATCTCGAAGATGTCGCTCCGCAGCCCATCCACAAAAAGACGGGCCTTGTGAGGTTCATCCCGTACAACAAACGGGACGCAATTGACCAACCTCACAAACTCCCTTTGATACTCCACGACTGAGCGGTTCCCTTGCCTGATGTTCTTCAAATCGTCTTCCAGTTGCCGCTTGACGCTTTCAGAGAAGAACGCACCGAAGAGTTCCTCCCTAAAGACCGACCATGTCGGTAGCGGGTCGTTGGTGGACGGATCCGGACGTACCGTCTTCCACCAGATGCGTGCATTCCCTTCCAGAAAGTGGACAGCTAGTGGGACCCGCTCTTGTTCCTCTATCAGTAAATCCTCGAAAAGCTTTTCCATGGTATCCACCCACTTCTCGACGACCCATGGGTCGGTCGTTTCTCCCTCGAAGGTGGGTGGGTCATGCTTCTTGAACTCAGTCAAATTCGTCCTGACCCTCTCCCGCGTCGCTCGCTGCTCTGCGATCCCTCCTGCGGTGGCGGATCCCCCAAGGGTAGGGGTCGTCCCTGCCTCCCCCGCTGTCGCTCCCAACACGGGCCCCGAAGTCGTTGGGGTGGGTACTTCCCTTGGGGCTGGGGGCTGTTCCGTCGTCGTACCACCCCCCCCTTGGGGCTCCGTAGTGGGTGCTGTGGCTTCGGGCGGAGGGATCGGTTCACGCTCGGTGGTTGCGGTAGCCTGTCGCTGCGTCAGCTGACGAACCTGCTCCGTCAGCGTCGCTAACTGCCCGGCCATTTCCCGCAGTTGTCGCCGGAGGGCCTGGTTTTCCGCGGCGGCTGAGGCCGCTCCGTCCGCGTCCGCATTCTCGGTGGACGACCTAGTCCGAGCCATTGCTTGCTGTCACCAAAGAAGCCATGTCAACCCTATGGTTATAACCCTATCACACCGTCTCACGATTTCACCTATGTTACGTTCCCATTTCCCCGTACTCTCACGTACTACGCACCTATACCTTGGTTATCTCATGTCCCATTTGCTTGTGGCACCTCGCACTGTGGATGTAAGTCACGTCTACTATGGTTGTGGTTGTATTTCTCTGATACCATTTAATCTGTCACGCCCCCGGGGGTTTTTGAGTCATTTAAAGCGGAAAATTGCGTGTCTATTTTTTTTTTTCTTAATAAGGTGATATAAACCTCAACCCCGGTGCGTGCCAGACCGCCACATACACAAATTCACTCTGTCCACGGACAGAGTCTCCTTTGTATATGCACGGCGTCTCATTTACAACATACATTCATCACACATTAATCACCAACCAACAACCATACCGTAGACATTCATCACCAATTAAAGCAAGTTTATAAAGCGGCGTCAGTGTTTGGAAAGGATAAAACCCAGCGTTTGCAAAACCCGTGCCCACACGGCACTTCGTTTTGAGAAAACATTTTCGCAATCCTTTAATTTATCATGAAAACATGCCGCATAAAAGGAACGCCACTAAACGTAATTAAAACATAAGAATACACCTCATCCACAGAGCTAATTAATACATGTTCACAACTAAAGCCATCCACAAGCAAATTAAGTATTTATACGAAAAAGGAAATGAGATATAATCATAATAACCAAGTGTCCGACTACGGTCCTCACGACGCAGCCCCACCGTCACCCCGGCTGACGCACCTAGTAGCAGTACCTGTCACGGAGTGGGTAACGTCAGTGACAAACAAAGTAGATGTCTAATAGTATCAAGGAAGGAAAAACGAACCGAAAACACCGAGTACACCGTAACCTTTCGTTAAACCCCTGTGCATATTTTAAACTGGGCACCAACCCCAGAGTACCTGTCGGGGAGACTAAAGTCCCCCCTCGTGCACAAACACCTTTTGATGCTTTTAACCTCTTCACGGGGCTAGTGCGGCCCCTATAGCTGCCGTGAAGGGGTCCTCACGGCTCCCACCCCTTTGTGAGGCACACGGGTCAAAAAGACCACTTTTCCGGAAAAGTACACCATGCGGTGGCCCGATCCGCCGGTGTACGTGCAGCATCCGAAACCGGATTGCCAAGATTGGCGTGTGGTGAGCACCGCGACCGCAGCCGCTTAAATTGTTAGATAAAACATCATTAAGCGAAAGGTTAAACTGTCCATCTACTTTGTTAGGTAAATTTAAGAGTACTTTAATGGCGATAAATGCACTTACTGCACTTGTTGCACTTATAGCAACCCTACCCACCTGGTTGGAGAGAAGACGGGTCACCCGAGCCCTCTGCACTCTCCCGCTGCGCACCTGGACCTATAAAAAGTCCGCACGGATACTAAGATCAGAATACATACTAACATATTGCAACAGAACTACCCCACTCTATTATGTACGAAGAGTCCGGCACCGTCCCGCTGTCCGGCGGGACACCCTTGCCTTGAGCGGCCGTCGCCGTCCGTCGGAGCCGCGCGCGGCGTGGCTCCGCGGACGGCGCCCGCATAGTGCCCCGCGCGGCGTCCGCGCGGTGCCCGTGCGGACACGGGCCCGCGCGGCGCCCCGCGCGGCGGCCGCCCGCGCGGCGCCCGCGCGCGGGGCCCGCGCGGCGCCCGCGCGGGTGCCCGCGCGGCGCCCCGCGCGGCGCCGCCCGCGCGGCACCCCCCGCGCGGTGCCCGCGCGGCGCCCGCGCGGCCGCGCCGCGCGGCGCCCCGCGCGCCCGCGCGGCGCCCGCGCGGCGCCCGCGGCGGCGCGCGGCGCCCGCGCGGGTGCGACCCGCGCGGCGCCGTCGCCGCTTGCGGCGGCGTCCGGTCGTCCGCGATTGTTTTCCCCCTCCCCGCGCGATGCCCTAGCGGCACCGCGCGTCTCCGCCGTCCGTTCCGTCCGTCTAGCACAATTACGACGACGGCGACGGGGACGGCGGAGAAACTCCAGAAATTGACGAAAAGGCGACAGGAAAAATCCGGAAAAAATACTAAAAAATATTCTACTAACCGGAGATCGTCGGGAAGGTGTCCGGTCGTGTTTCTTGCCTTCGGGTCGGCGTTTGGGACGATCGGCTCCTTCTCTTTTCCTTCTCCTTCCTCCGGTTAGGGTTCCGTTCTCTCTTTTCTTTCCTTTTCCTCACCGGTTGGGGTTTCGGTACGCACGAAAGAGGAGGGTTTGAGGAGGCGGTATTTTAAAAATAGGGTTTCGTTCGGTAAACGGGGGAATAAATAGATCTCCCTATCTATTTATCCTTTTTATCCAATTTCACGCATACGCACCGTCAAAATCCTTTCGGATATTTGGACTCGGATTAATTAATTTATTAATTAATTAGTCCTTACCGATAACCCTATTACTTAATTATTTAATTAATATCCGCTTTATCTTACACGTGCGTAACTAGGAAAACCCAAAACATCCTGTTTCTATTTCTCAAATAAATATCTGACTTACGAGATAAAATCTTCACCCTTTTAAATCCTGGCCACCGATTATTTAATCACCTTCATTAAATAATCATGGGGGATAAATTCCCACTTGGATTTAAATCATCGGTTATTTAAATTTCCAATTTTCAAATCCCGGTCACCGATTATTTAATCCCCTTCATTAAATAATCTTGGAAAGATAAATTTCTAAATTTAAGTATCTGGATTTTATCTCTTATCCAATCCGCGAGATAAAATCCCCCCTTTTATTCGTACGTAGGAGGATTTAAATTTCCGTCACCGGATAATTGATTAATTAATTAATTAATTATCCCCTACGAGATAACCCACCTTATCTCTAACGGGTGCAAGATATTTTTGCACGGTTTCCGATGCGTGACTAATTACCGCGTCGCTAAGGATCCCGTTCCGGGAGATCCCGACATCGGATTTCGAACCCGATCGCACCGTCGGTCATCGTTTTTCGCGCTCTATCGCAGAAAAATACACACACCTTGTCCCGGCCGACTTTTGAAAATTAAATAATTTTATTTCGCTTAAGGCTTAAGCGATTACATGTGAGTTCAAAAATACCCCTAAGAGTCGGGTCACTACAGTTTTTCTCAGTGGGTTTTTTAGCAGAGCTCAATCAACATGTCTTCTACAACACTGGATTTTTTGGGGATTTTTGAAGGCCATTTGGATCATCTTCTCCACCTACATTTGAGGACATCACCATTGCTGCTTCATAGCCCTCTCCGTCGCGTTTCAATGAGAAAATTCCCTAGGACTCATTTCTTAGAATTTTGAGCTCATTTTTGGTTCTACGTTTTCACGAGAGGTAAGGCTACAATCTTTGTATTCAACTCTTCCCTCAGATCTCATGTTTTTACAGAGTTTTAGGGCCATCTTTGGGACCCTTTGTTTCAGTCTGGATTTTTGGGCAGCCTTTAGTATTTTGGCTTTTCTGAATTGTAGGAGTGGAATTTTTGGATGATTTTTGCGGGGAAATTTCCAGGACTCGAAGATATACAATATTGGTAGTACTATTTTCCCCAGATCTGAGTTTTTATTAGGGTTTATGCATGATCTTTGGAACACCTTGCTGCATTCATGCACAGATGGAACTTGGTGGATAGTTCAAAGTGTTTATGGGTTTTCTCCTTCATCCGAGCATGAAATTTGGAGTTCTTTAGCTCAATTTGTATCTACTCTCGACAAGGAATCCAATGGTACCTCTCTTGCAGGATTTGGAGCACGTTTGGTTAGGTAACTTTAATGATCTTTCCAAGTGCTATTATATGGATTACTGCAGTCCCTGTGTTAGTTTTGATTTGAGTAATGCACCTTGGAATGCAGATAACTTTGTGGATATAAGGTCTTTTTCAGATATTCAAGTTGGGACTTCTTCTTAGCTTCAAGGTGAGCAAATTCTATTTTGTGATATGTGGATGAATCCCTTTGGAAAAGCCTCTAATTAAGCTTGGAAATGCCACCAAGTTTATGTTAGCAGTTTTGGACAGCATTGTGACATTTGTTGTATTTGAATGTTAAGGGAAATTAATGGTGGATTTTTTAGGACTTGAAGATGTTTGTATGGAGAGGACATCTTTGTTTTACTGCTAGGAACTTTATTTTGAGGTATTTGAGGTTGCACATACTTTTTATTTAACCTTGTTGCACTTGCTGAAATTCTGGAATTTGAGTGCGCAGTGTGCATTGTTTCAGTGATTGCGCCCAATCCGTGAGGCGGATTTGGATGATTTTCGTGGCATCGGACTCCTGGGAGGATAAGGATTACTCACGCCAAAATTCAGCCAGATCGAGCATCGGATCGTCAAGTTTCAGGTGGGTGGTTGTGCTTTGCCGAAAACGACGATTTACCCACTCGGGCTATTGGTTTCCCCTCATGGCATAGTTGATTGTTGTTCTCTTCTCCTTGGTATAATATGCTTGGATATCCATGTTTAGATTAAGTTATTTGATCCTTTGTGTATACACGAGTGAATGAATAGTTTGATTGATGTTGCATTATCTCATATGAAGCGATTGTAAGCGATCATCCTTAAAGTTATGGCTATGTGAGAGTATTTGGGAAAATTAATCTTTAGCCTACCCTTTGTGATGAATGGTTAACATTATTATGTGAGAATGATGGTGATAGTTATATGTAAATGATTTTGGTTGATTTATGTGAAGGACATGGTTGCTATGTGAGAAGGGTTATTATGACTTTATGTGAATGTCATATGGGCTAAGTGTGGATGGCTATCAAGGGTAAGTGAGGGTGATCTTGTTGATGATTCTTGAACCTATGTCATGAGAGGTTATATGTTAAATGATTCTTGATTTATCTATATGAGAATAATGTCTCCACTTGGTGATATGAATTATAGTTGTTGATCCTTATCCTACAATATGTGATATTGGGCATAGATGTTGATTCTTAATCTATCTATGAGAGAATGAATAGTTGATTGATCTTTGACCTAGCTTATGTGAAAATGGGTGTTGATGTGGGTTACTGATCTAGTTGATGTGAGAATGACCTATGCTTTTGATTTCCAATTCATTCATGTTAAGATGGATATCATTGTGAGTTGAGGCCTATTCCTTATGAGACTAAGCATTGTTCATGACTCCTTTTACCTCCAAATGAGATTGGACGTTATTGGTAGATCCTATGTTCATCCTAGGTGAGATTAATGAAGGTTGTGGAGCCTTAGACTATTCATTGGTGATACATGATTGAATGTATATAATGTTAAATGATCCTAAGCATATTCATGTATGAATGTGAGGTTTGACAAGTGTTGACCATCTTATGTGATTTTGATTAAGTGTGGCACTTCCTTATTTTTATACTTTGTGAGCATCGTGTATGTGGTATAGGCAGGCATAAGCAATGTTGCACTTAATATTCTTATGCAATCACCAATATTTTGGAATACCATGCTCTAATAAATGTAAGAACATCGACACCTGTTTTTTTTTTATCATCATGAGACATTTGCATGCTTGTATGGTCATTTAGATAGGCCACCTTTTTCTGCTGCACTATCATGTTGGACTTGACTTAGGAGAAACCATGTTTCTTGCTTTTCTCCTTTCATACTAGGCTCAGGGTATTTGTAGCTCGTGCGCGAGCAGGTGGTTTTGGGATAGTGTAGACAGACTCTTGAGATCTGGGACAGGCTGGCTTGAGGGCAGGGTATTGCGGCTACCGCAAACTTTGGGCGGTTGACCGGATGGTGACTTGTGCATCGGATTAGGGATGACAGGTCGGGCTTGATTTGGGGGATTTGTGGGATATTGCGGTGACCGCGGACTTTGGGCGGCCGACCGGGTATTTACAGCTGCATCAGATTGGGGAATCGGGCTTTATGTAGTGGATGGGGTTTTTCCACTTTGATTAGAGTCGTGATCCAGTCCTGCTGATTTATACTACTATTATACTTATTACTCAGGCATTTTACTCGTGTGGGCCGCTCCCCTCGAGTGCCACTCCGGAGTGTGCGATATACAGACTTTGAGTCCTTGAGACTCCTATCCCCTATCGGTGTTATGCGTTGGCCGGCATACCCGATTTGGCAGGCACAGCAGGCAGTACCAGTGTTTACTGGTGGTCGGATTGGGTTTATTCAGGCAGGCATTTATTTACTGATGCATACATTTAGCTATACTTCTTAGCACGGCATTTAGAGGCATACTAGTGGTAGCTTTCTCTTATCAGTATTTCTGTTTATAGCTTACCACCTCTCTTACTCCTTCTCTTGCCTCTGGTAGACTTAGTGGGTACGTCGGGGTTTGAGGCTTTACCCATAGGGGGAGGCTACTGGTTTTACTAGTGGTTCTCACCCCCATTATTGTTTTTTCCCTTTCCTCCCTTTGTTTTGCAGTGTCTGCTGCGGGAGTTGCTGACCTTTCGGTTGACGGTTCGAGGCGAGGGAGTCGCGAGATAGATCCCTACCAGTATTGATTTCTACAGTGGGATAGATGTACCAACCCGGATTGTGGGTTTCACTGTACACAGTTGTATTTTTATTATTTCAGCTTATCTCCCTTTTTGGATTTATAGATGTTGTATAGGTGGCTTTTACTTGTATTACAGTTTCGGTGGATCGGATTATTGTATCATTATTTATGGGAGATGGATATTGTACTTGTATTTTTTTTTTCAGTTGTACAGTGATTCAGGTTTTCATTACAGCAGCTTTTCTTCAGCTCTGATATCTGTTTAGTTGTTAGATGGTACTTTGCAGGTTGGACGCTTCGCCTATGCGGGGTTTCGCATAGGTGGCGGATCTGTTAGCGAGCCCGGGTCGTAGTTTCGACCCCGGGGCGTGGCACTTCGTATATGTGAAAATTATTGCGTATACGGCGGATCTGTTGTCAAACTTGGGTTCTGGTTTACACCCGGGGCGTGACAATAATGGCCATCCTCTTTGATTATGGTATAGGAGGTTGGGTGTAGAGTACTGGATTTGGATTGAGCACCGACTCCGCATTTGTGCACATAATAATTTGGAAATGCTTGGGACATATGTATTCTATATTTACAGCGGGGTTCGGGAGGTTTCAGAGTGATGCGGAAGCTTCCGGGGCAAAAAGCGAGTTGGCGGCGAGGAATCTGAAGTCTGCTAGAGTTTTTGGTCTTTGGAGCTGTTGGGTTCCGGAACCAGATGCTGGGTTCCGGAACCAGCCTCTTCGTTCCGGAACCAGCTGTTGGGTTCCGGAACCCAGGGGGGGTACCGGTACCCAACTTGTGGTACCGGTACCCAGCAGCAAGTTGGCTCGGGTTGGCTTGCTGAGTTGGATTTTTGGGGGGGTAATTGAGTCATTTCACTTCCCAGATGCTTGCCCTATGCCATCTTCTATTTATACGAGCCAACCCACCATGCTTCTTCTCCACTACAACCTGAGGAAAAGAAAGAAGAAAAGGAAGAAAAGAGAAGAAGGAGAAGTGAAGTGAGTTGAAGCCTTGCGTGTTGGTGTGATCCTGCTGCTTGGAGTTGAGCGCAGCCGCGCGCGCATCGAGCTACGTACGAGGTAAGTTGGCAGATCTTTTTATGTTGGATTTGATAGTGGTTTTGGAGGAGTTTGAGCTCAAATGGATTTCTTTCCATCTTTTCTCCATGTTTGCACCTTGAGAGCAGCTGTGGTGCTGCTTGGCTGAGGCTTGGTTTTTACTGCGCGGGGCCGAGGTTTTGCATGCATGCGCATGCTGTGTGTTGGCTGAGAGGGAGCTGAGGTTCGCAGGAGGTTTGTAGCGGACTCGAGGTTATTGTTTGAGCTTCCGGGGATTTTTCTGGGGTGCGCGACAGTGTGCGCGTGCGTGGCGCGGTTTTCGGAGTTTCAGCAGATTGTGGTTTCGGCGCGTCCCCGACTTCGGCTTTGCCTACGGAAAGCATTTTAGGTGGGTTGTAATTCTTCCAAATTGTATGGAATGCCTCCTAATGCTTCTGTATGCATTTTGATTATGTCTAGTGTATTATTTTTTACCGTTGGTAAATCTGATAGTTGCCTAGAAAATTTCAGAAAATTTAGTAGAACCCCAGATTATTTTTAGTATACTCCTGGTAATGTATGACACTAGATTTCATGGTTAGAGGGCATTACTTTTGTACCGGGACCGTTTTAAAAATCATGAAACCTGTTTTAAGGAAAAATTGGCATTTTAAAAGTGGTTTTTAAATTGTGAGATTGCCAGTGAGATGACAGGGTCCCAGGGTGCATGTGACCTCGTGCCTGGGGGCCGAGGGGATTTTATTTGACTTGTGGATGTTTTTACTAGTGTCTTGGGGGTTGGTGAGGGCATATCAGATTGAGTCGTGGAGGGTTCTCCGACCTAGACATGAGTTGGGATGTTGGTATTCGAGTTTCCGATCTGATTGATCGTGGATTATAGCCTATAGGCGCCGCTTTTGTGACAAATGAGACACGCTTGAGCTCGGTGGGGTCGCTCTCCTTGAGTTACGCTCCGGATGCGATGATGATGATGATGATGCGACTAGTTGAGATACTAGAGGTCGCTTTGCGTGATATTGAGATAGTCCGTGCAGGACATCCTATGTAAGTCCAAGTCCTTTGTGGGCGTAGTGGCAGTAGGTAGGCGTAGGCTTGACTGGACCCGATGTGGCAGTCATTGACATTAGGTGATATGAGCGGGTGGTTGCATGGTATGTTCTTAGATGTGTATTTCCTTTGAGCATGGTACTTGAGGCATTTAGCGGTAGTTTATTTCCAGCTTGCATTTTATCTATCTACCTATCTATCTGTTTGCCTCCAGTAGACTTAGCAGGCATACCGTGGACCTTGGTGACGGTACCCACTGAGAACTACCTTCTGCAGTAGTTCTCAACCCGCTGTGGTGACAGGTTTCCCTGAGGCGGCTGTTCCGGGTTCTTCACATGCGGAGACAGCAGACCGAGGTAAGGGCGTGGCCGACTAGTTCCTACCCGAGTCTGTTGTGTCAGTGGTAGAGTTACCATGTATTTTTAGTTTCCACTTTTGTACTGGACAGTGGTGTTGTATCTATTTTTACCTTGCGAGGGGACTTTGTATATTTGGACATTGGATATATTTTGATTTCAGCTGTTCAGTTATGTTTCTATAGCTTTGGTTCTTTTCAGCTCTGATATATGTGTAGCTATAGATTTTATTTGCAGGTTAGACGCTTCGTCTGTGTGGGAAGTCCCGTGCAGGCGACAGATCTGTTGGCGAGCCCGGGTCGCAGTTTCGACCGGATGGCCAATTATTATACATCATTTATTATATGGTGGTGCCAATTATTATATATCATTTATTGATGATTTCTCACGAAAGGTTTGGTGAAATTTCTAAGTCCAACGGTGAGACGTTTCAAGCATTTAAGCACTTCAAGGCCGAAATAGAGAATCTCATCGGACACCATATTAAAGTTCTCTGATCAAACAACGGTTTGGAATTCAAATGGAAAGTGTCACGCCGCGGGGTCGAAACTGCGACCCGGGACCGCCAACAGATCCGCCGCCCATACGGGAAGCCCCGTATAGACGAAGCGTCTAACCTGCAAAAGAAGGATACTAAAGCTATACAGATATCAGAGCTGAAAAGTAAACTGCTAAAATAATAGTAAAAATAATATACAAATCCTCAAATAGTACATGCCAGGTCCTCACAATACATAAGTCACTCCAAAACTAAAGCTCTCAAAAGTAAAATGTACATTAACTCCCAAAATCACTGACAGTACTAGTACATTACCAAAATGGTACATCTACTCTCACAGGAAGAAGACTGGTAGGGATCTAGCTCGCGACTCCCTTACCTCGATCAGCAGGATCAGCAACAGGAGCAGCAGGAACTAGAGTAGAGGTCCCTGGGGAAAAATCACCACGGTGGGTGTGAGAACTACATCCCACAGTAGTTCTCAGTGGGTACCGCCAACAAGCCCGACGGTCTGCCCACTAAGTCTACTAGAGGCATAAAGTAACATATGCAGTACTGAAAGTAAAGGCTGGAAAATAACTCTACAGCTACAATGCCTCTATCTAAATGCTCAAGAAGTGGAACAGATGGAAACATGATGCATCTACTATCTCTCAAACATAATCACCCAATCTATATTGACTGCCACATAGGGTCCAGTCAAACCTGCGCCCACCTACGGCCGTTACATCCAAGGAGGACCGGACTTACGTAGGGCGTCCGTGACTGCCAAAACTAGCCCAGCCAGAGGAACTGCGTCGACAAGTCGCGATAGCAAAGTAACAGGCCCAACTCCGGAGTGGCACTCGAGGGGCGCGACCCCACCGAGGAAAGTATCTGCGCATCTCTGTCGAGCTCAATATGGCTCATGCAGGCTATAGTCCAATCCACGATCAACAAGATCGACAATACCCAAATCACCTCTCTAACTCACTAATAGGAACCACTCGAACAGTCGGGACCGCTGTCAACCCAACGGCTCCCCAAAAAGAGCACCAACTCCACATGTAAACTCACTAGCTGGGTATACTTCACAGCCAACGACAATGAAGGGTCCGGGAACCCCGAAAGACTAGAACCTACAATCCAAATCAAACAAGAACAGGCTCTAGGCATAGCCTTTCGTTGTTCTCGACCCAAAGAAAAAGGCAACCCTTAGAACCCAGACCACTCGAATCCTCTCGAGTGGGGAAGCTTACAAGAAAAATGTGACATTTATTACTGAAAATCATTTTTCACTCAAACCCACGCGGGGTGAGGACTAAAAGTAGTTCCTTTTTGAAAAACCATCTTGATTTGAGGAAAACCCATTTTTTAATGATTTTTAGTTCTTTTAGGAAAAAACATTTAGAAAACAAGTTTTTATACCCAAACCCTGAAGGGCTAATGTTTTCGTCCAATCAAACAAGAACAGACTCCGGCGACCCTTCGATGTTTGGAAGAAAAACATTGGTTGACTAAAATCATGTGTCCAAAAAGGTTCTGGGTTCAAGGTCCTGCAATGACTGGTATACTACTGCCACTAACACTGTGGTGACACATAAATAGAGAAATAAGACATCCCGGGACCACCATTCACCCAAACGGCTCCCGCCACAGATAAAAGACCAGCTACATCTACCAGACTCCACTCTACTCCCAAGCACGAGTGTAATATGCATCCCACACTAACAATAAATCACGACCACTCGGCCCACTACCCGGGCGAGGAGAAACCCTAAGTCCAGGAATAGAATATAACGTGTGGATGTCTGAAGCATAAATAAACCTAGCCCAAGTTGGAGTTTTCTACTAGTCAAGTTAAACATGCAGCAAATGACGGGGTGCTAGGTCAAGTTCCAAAGATGGCATTTGATTGAACACATTTAGGAAGCAATAAATCAATATGATCATCATAGCAACACAAAGAACATCAATTCTCTCCTTCTAGCATGCTTCCTAACACATCTCACAATCATGCATGTTCACTATAATATAGAATTAATGATCAATTCACCGGTTTTGAAGACGAAGCAACCCACCTAGAAGTGCAAAGCTGTCCAAATTCCAAAAAGCTGAAACTACACGGGAATAATCCTCCAATTCCCACAATTCCAACGGGTCCAAAAGCACTGAAAAACTCCTCCTGGGTACAAAGATATAGTCCAAAGTTACAGTCAACACAAAATTTCCAAGTGTACAGTTTGCTGAAATTTCAGTTCCATAGAAGCTTAATTATCACCTGCGAGAAAAACTCCAAAAATTCCAATAAAAATACGACAGCGATCCTCGCGATGTGTAGATGTGAATCAAGTCCTTAAATATCGAATTCTGATTCTCGAGTGCAGAGATAAAAATCCAACAAGGTGCTGCTGTCCAGGAACAACCACCAGCAAAATAGGGCTAAAAAATGTACCCGAACCCCTAAAAAAAACTCGAATCTGGGAGGAGTGAAAACACAAAAATCGTAGATTTACCTCTCGTGAATCCGACACCATGAAAATCGTCCAAAAATTCTGTCGGAGTAGCTCTGTGGACCTCGTGGATCGAAATGCGACGGAAATGGGCCACCAACAAAAGAACGTCACACTGCGCTAACTTGCCGAAGATGTCGATGCCGCGGCCTCCAAAAAATCCGAAACTCCTTCGCAAGATGCAAAACAAGATGCAGATCAAAGTCACTTAGGGCTCAGAGGCAGAGGAGCTCCGGGAAAAGGGGTAACAGGCCAAAGAACACCGCCTATTTATAGGCCTCACCAAAAGAACCCAAAAAAGATCAACTATTGGGCTTTCGAGCCCCAATTTCGGGCGCCCGAAAAGATTCGAGCGGCTACAGTGCGCGGAAACGCACCCCGGCCCGGCCCACGACCAGCGCCCGAATCGCCCTGGCCCCGACACGTGTCCCGAACAGTGGACAACGTGTGTGGGGCCAATGGATTCGCACCACCTGGCCTGCCCGGGGTCGGTGGGGTGGGTGGCGCCGGCCAATCGCAGGGCGCCATGTGGCAGCCCGCGTACGGCTGCCACCTGCCCCCACCTACCCCACCTGCTCCGCTCAGTGCGTGGACCGCGCGTTCCAGAACCGGCCACTCACATGCCGACACGTGGCCCGCCCCGGTCCATGCGCCGACCCGCTCGACGCCGTGGACCGCACCGCGTGAGCCCGCGAATCGGAGGCTGCCACGTGTCCCCCGCGCCCGGTCCATGCACCAGCGCAATTCCTCTGTGGACCGCGCCGCGTGCGCCGGCCAATCCTAGGCTGCCACGTGGCACTAGGCCGGTCCACGGCTTCCCCTATGTATCAAAATGCGCGAAAAAATTTCGGGGGTCTGTTTTTGGGCATCCGGACTCCGAAAAAGGCAAGTAAATAGCCGATTTACGACGTTTTTCCGCGCTGAATCCAAATATGACCTCGAATTATCCTAAAGCCCTTTCCAAATTTTGACAAAAACAGCCAAAGGGCAGGCTCAATCCAGAGGCCTCACAAAGTCCGTCCAACGAGTCCATTTGACGCATTGCGGGTCCGACACACCAATAATAGGTGTTCCACATCGTGGGTCATGGGATAAGCTACACGGGGATCGTGGCTACTACAAAAAGAGTTTGAACTCTTTTGTAAAGAGAATGACATTTTAAGACACTATACAAATCCATATGATCCCAACAAAATGGGGTGGCCAAGAGGATGAACCGTACATTAATGGAGCGGGCTCGTAGTATGTTAAGCAATGCCGGTTTGAATCATGAGTTGTGGGCCGAGGCCGTGTCCATGGCATGTCATCTTCTTAACCGCTTACCTTCCATGGCCATAGATGGAAAGACACCGGAGGAGGTATGGTTCGGAACTCCTTGTGATTATTCTAATTTAAAAATATTTGGTTATCATTATTGGGGGGTCGAAAATAGCGATCAGGGATCGGCCCCGGGTGACCCTCTGAGATGTGATGCACTGCGTGCCAAAAGGATCAAGCGATCGGGCCGAGGAGGGATCCGCTCAGCCGAGTTCTCTTCTGGTAACTCTCGCGACCGTTCGGCTTAGAATAGCCGAAATGAGATGTGGAGGTAGAGAGGGACTGGGTTCGACTTAGAGTAGTCAAACCGGGTAATAGAGACAAATAATTGACACGACTAAGGAGCTGATTAGGATTTATATTATTTAGAAAGGAGATACAAGGAGGAGGAAAGGGATAGAAATTACAAGTAATCTACTCTTAAGGAAAGCAGTAAAGATTAAGTTAATCTACTCCTAAGAAAGCAGTAAAAATATGAAAAAGTAGCGGCGGTCATCGGCTTACGAGGTTGCCAGACCCTTTTTCCTTCGATAGTTTGGGTATTTATACACTGCCCGAACCATATTATTAGGTGCTGATTTGAATTATCGGCGCAATTTGGAAAAAGTTATCGAATATTTAGCAACCACTTCCTTTTGAGTCAGA
Source organism: Tillandsia fasciculata (assembly GCA_029168755.2). Taxonomy (NCBI): domain Eukaryota; kingdom Viridiplantae; phylum Streptophyta; class Magnoliopsida; order Poales; family Bromeliaceae; genus Tillandsia; species Tillandsia fasciculata. The sequence continues at coordinate 24,206,146 of CM054934.1, read as the reverse complement.
TATCCTCAAATAGGATAGCAGTTTTCCGTCCAAGTTCATTCCCCAATCCACGCACCGGCGCGTGATAAGCGACGCTTTCCAATGCTGGGCACCGCTTGTCATCAGTTACGAGATTTGTGCCCAAATCTCGCATTCTTTCCTTTCAAAGGCTTCCCTTCTTTGGCTCGAGCAGTCGAAGATTGACTCTTACTCCGCCTCGGTGGTCGTTCGACTTAACGCTCGCCTTCAGCCGAAGCCAATCTTGGATGAGGCAGGAATCCTTTTTGGTTACTTCTCCTGTCGGCTCGTGCCTTCGGCCGATGGCATGTGTCACGTATTGTGCCCTCACGCGATTGTAATTAGCCCGGGTCGGGACACTAATCCTTCATCGGTCGACCCTTCTTTTCATCGACTGACGATTTAAGCCGACGGTATACCCCACGTGTCACCTCCTTGAGTAGCGATAAATCTGATCTCAACAGTCATGCTTATGCATTGGTTCCTAGTTGTCAAAGAACTAAGTTAGATTCAAGATCAAGAAAATGCATATTTGTTGGTTATACAAAAGATGTGAAAGGATACCAATTATGGGATCCGGTGGCTCGCAAAATTATCTCAAGTTGTGATGTTCATTTTGATGAATCAAATGTGTTGAAAAGAGGTATAGAATATGAAAATATCGAGGAGGAAGAAAATGATACTCAAAATTTTAAACTTCCATATTCAACTTTCTCTCAAAATGAAGGCATTGAATCAGAGGATACGTTGATTGAATATGGTGAGGTAGGGGATCAAATTCATGAAGATTCCAATGATGGAGAAAGTTCTCACGAAGGTGGAGAAACACATGACTTGCCTCGACGTTCTACAAGAGAGCGGCACACACCTATGCATTTGAAGGATTTTGTAAATCCAAATACATTTCGAGCACTAATTGCGAAAGAAGAAGAGCCATGCACATTTCAAGAATTTATAAATACTTTTGACGCTAAGCATTTGAAAGAGGCGATAAAGGAAGAAATTGTGACACTTCACAAGAATGAAACTTGGGATTTGGTGGAGTTATCAAAGAACCTAAAAGCAATTGGTTTCAAGTGGGTGTATAAAATCAAAAGAGGAACCGTTGGGACAATTCAAAGGTATAGGGCAAGGTTGGTTGCTAAAGGCTTCGCACAAAAGGAAGGTATGGATTTCTTTGAAGTGTTTGCATCCTTGTTAAATTAGTTTCTATTCGACTTGTTCTTAGTCTTGTTGCTATGAATGATTTGGAACTCGAGCAACTAGATGTTAAAACGACATTTTTACTGGGAGATTTAGAATAAGAGGTTTATATGCATCAATCTCTAGATTTCTTAAAGAAGGGTAACGAACATCTTATTTACAAGCTCAAGAAATCATTGTATGGGCTCAAACAAGCATCAAGACAATGGTATCGGAAGTTTGACACTTTTATGTTAAGTCGTGGATCCATACCTTTGTGGTCCTTGAAGCATTACCCATGCCTTACTCAATTCATTCTTAAATTCATTGATTCTATCTTTGTCCTTGCATACTATAAGCATATCATTCACATACAGCACCAAAACCACTAAGATATTATTTTTGAAGAATTTTAAGTACACAATAATCATATTTACCTTTGTGGTCATTGAACTTAAGAATGAATTGAGTAAGGCATGGGTAAAAATCCGGTCTATCCCCAAAATAATACCTTTGTGGTCATTGAACTTAAGAATGAATTGAGTAAGGCATGTGTAAAAATTTGGTTTATCACAAAAGAACGAAACATATTGATGTGTAATATCACTACATCCGGAATGTCATTGAAGATGAAAAGGTAAAGGTGCTAAAAGAGGACACTCATGAAAATGTGGCTAATATGCTCACGAAGCCGATACAAGTAGAGAAGTTGAATTGGAGCCTAACTTCTTTAGGCTTCAAGACGAGTGGAGGATAATGGCACATGGTTGGCACGGAGACAAGGAACGGTGATTTTGCTATCAAGGTGGAGATTGTTGGGTTTACTGATATCAAATTCACCTATTGTCCTATTTGGTTCATTATGAATTTGGTTTAATAACTCATAAAGTGGGCTAATTGGTAATGGGTTTTGGGTTTTAATTAACCCATTAGCATATTGGGTCAAGTGGGATTATAAGACAGATTCCGTTGGATGTAATATATATAGAATTCTCTTTTGCTCTTTAGGGTTTTTTTTAAATAATATTGAAGAACGATGAAGAGAGAGTCGATAAATAAAGGAAACTTTTTTGTTCTTCTTGCTTGATTCAAGATTCCAAGGTTGATTAATGGAGTGAAAGGTTTGAACAAAATTTAAACATACCTTGATCGCAATTCCTAAAACGTAATGAAGTAGGATCAAACCAAATCACTTGCTCCAACGGATCAAATGCAAAATTACAAGATGAAAATTGCACTAACTTCCACAACCCAAATGCCAAAATCCTCCAAATCAAGAGAGTAATTTCTTTCTTGTGGATCAGAGAGAAAATCAGGAAAGAGAGCAAATCCTCTTTTCTTCTACGTCAATTAACTTTACGTAGTGGTGGTTTTTACAACTACCCGTAGTGGTGGTTTCTCAACTGAATTTTAGAAACCACCACTTAACGGGTCGGGTTGGGTTTGCCCATCATGGGCGACCCGAAACCCATTAGAAAACCAACATCACTACAACAAAATTAGGTTATAGGGACACATATATGTTTGTGATATTTTTGTATAAATGTCCTATCTATGTTCCATCTATATCCAAAATTTGATTATAGGGACACATTTTTGGGACACATTACAAAAATGTGTCGCTATACACCCTAGCGACGGCACATATAGCAACACTTACAATAAGTGTCGGTATTTTTGTCAGCGACACTTTTTTTAAATTTTAGAAACACTTAAAAGTGTCGCTATAGCCTAATTTTGTTGTAGTGCATGGAGGAATTGTAAGAGACATTCCGAAGCGAAATTCGCAGAATCAGAAGGTGCTTCAAAGAAGGTATAGCAAAAGGGTTTTTCAATTGAAATGTTGCATACCTATTGTAATAGATTGGTAATTTCTAGCCAAATCTTGTAATCTCCTCAATTTGATAGTGGATTTGATCTCTCCGTACTCGTAGATGTAGTCCGGTTTTGGGTGAACCATGTAATTTTTTTTGCCTTATTGTGACTATGCTTGATTTTTTTTTTTTATTTCATTTATTCTAAATTTGCACTCCTTAGTTGTGGATGATTAAGATACAACGTATTGATTTATTAGTGTTGTTAGTATTTTGTTAGTATGAATTCTGTTATTATCGCACTACATTTGAGCTTATTTGTGTAATTTAACTATAGCAATTAAATTCAAATGTATCAAACTAAATAATATATTTAAATTTATATAAAATTACAACTGTAATATAATTGTAATTACGTACAACCAGCTAGCCCCTTAATTTAGGGAGTACATATATTATCAAGGGCAAAAGAAAACTGACTATTTCACTACAGATTCTATTTCTCTTGAGAGTATTAATATTATATGGAGTGCAAACACATCCACTTTTCAACACACCAACAGTCTAGCCAATTACACTATAACAAAATTAGATTATAGGGACACATATTTGTGACACTTTTGTATAAGTGTCCTATTTATATTCCAACTATATCCAAAATTAGGTTATAGGGACATATTTTTGGGACACATTACAAAAATGTGTCGCTATACACCCTAGCGACGGCACATATAGCAACACTTACAATAAGTGTCGGTATTTTTATCAGCGACACTTTTTTTAGATTTTAGAAACACTTAAAAGTGTCGCTATAGCCTAATTTTGTTGTAGTGTTAGTTCTAATAAGAAGAGCATTTCACGAGCAGTATTATTGCTTATCACGTGTATTATAATTATTAGTGAAACTGAAACAATATCAAGAGAGTAAAAAAATTTGATGTAAATCTTTTTTTTTTTTTGATGAAACAGGGATGTACCCTGTTTAGAACCTACGGGTAGGTTAAGTCCCAATCTGTATGGAGCCCCCAACCCACAACCAACAGCAACAACAACAGACACAACATAGAACACCCAAACCCAGTACAACAACAAAGACCAGAACCTGGTCCCCCGCCTCCCGAAGGATGAGCTGGTTGGTACCAAAACACCTCCTGCCTAGTAGCAGGCCTAAGCAGAACCCCACTCCTCCACCACCTCTACTCGCCTCATCCGAATTCCGAATTTCTACCTGTGTGGCCACCCAGAGTCTTGGTCCAAATTGCGATTGTGTTTCCAATCTTCCTCTCGCAATCGTTGGTCGAGCTAATCCGGTTCTCAAAGATCCTCTGGTTTCGCTCCAACCACAATTCCCAGCAAGTAGCTGCGATGTAGATGTCGCCGGATTCCAATACTCGCCCGGCAGAGGACCTTTTAAACCGAGTCCATCTAGTAGCCAGGTCCCCCCTCCGGTTAAGCAGAGCGTTGAATGATGCTTGTCCTCGTTGAGCGAGCAGTCGCCAAACTGATCTGGCGTAGGGGCATCGGAAGATGAGGTGTTCCAGACATTCCTCGTTGTCCCCGCAAAGTGAGCAGATAGACGGCCCTTGCCATCCCCGTTTGATCAACACCTCCATCGTCGCCAGCCTATTGCGAGCAGCCAGCCACAAGAAAAGTTTTATTCGGAGAGGTACCTTGATGACCCACAAGTGAGGGATCCTGCGATCGTCCAGGCCATCAAAGACGAGGAAGTTGTACGCACTCCGAACAGTGAATCTGCCGGCGCTGTGCCATCTCCACTCCGCCATGTCCGGGCTGTCGGTCAAGGCGATGTTTCTGATCGCCGTGCCAAACAGCGCAAGGTTTCGCTGACCCTCTCGATCTTGTTCAGAGATATTGAATCCCAGATTCGCGCAGTTGGCATACCGTTTCAACCAGCGGCTGGCCGAGGCGCGTTGCAGCGAGGTCGTCGCGTACAAATCCGGGAAGCTATACCGCAGCATTTTCCCCCCCGCCCATCTCGCCTGCCAGAATGCCACGGACCTACCATTGCCAAGGCTGAAGTCGACAGAGGCATGGAAAGGACCTGAAGTGGTGAGGACGCCCTTCCAGTGTGGCGAGCATCCCGAAGGAAGTGCTCCGTCGGCGCCTGGAATTCTTCGTTTGTAGTGCTTACATCTCAGCATTTGCACCCATGGAAGCGAAGTAGCGTTGTAAAGGCGCCAGAGATTCTTCATGAGGAGAGCGGAATTTGACGCTCTGAGATTAGCGATTCCCAGTCCTCCAGCACCCTTTGGGCGGCACACATGTTTCCAATTGACCAGGCAATTGAACCCGCTGCAGTTAGCCTTGCCTTGCCAAAAGAAGCTCCGCCGGATTTTATCCATGGCCTTAAAGACCCAGTCTGGTACCCTGAACACAGAGCAGAAGAACGTGGGGATGCTCGACAGCGCCGAATTAATCAGGACTAGTCTCCCCGCTCTGGATAGTAAACGGCCCTTCCATCCCGCCAAGCGTTTGTCCATCTTTTCAATGATCGGCAGATAATCAGTTTTCGCAGTGCTTTCGGCGAGAGGGGAAGTCCAAGGTAGGTAAACGGAAATCCCTTGATGGAACACCCGAGGATCCTGGCGATGCCCAAGGCTTGAGAGTGATGAAGGTTGACTGGAATGATGAAGCTCTTGGCTAAGTTAATCTTGAGTCCCGACGCTTCCGAAAAGGCATTAAGAATCAGCTTGATGGTTGCCGCCGCTCCCAAGGTGCCGTCGAAGAAAAGGAGAATGTCATCGGCAAATTGTAAAGTGTGAATGGTGACGTCGCCAATTCCCACCGGTGCCAGAAGTAGATTCGAAACCGCCCGTTGGAACATCCTGTACAAGACATCGATGCAAAGGATGAACAACAAGGGGGACAGCGGGTCCCCCTGACGAAGCCCCCTTCTCGAAGGAAAGAACTCGCCCGGAATTCCGTTAAGGAGCACCGCATTCGTTGAAGAAAGTAGGAGTTCTTTGATCCAGCCAACCCATTTGCTGCCAAATCCTCTTATTTGAAGGACCTCTATCAAGAAATCCCACTTGACGTGGTCAAAAGCCCGTTCGAAGTCAATTTTAAACATCGCTGCTTGCTGCTTCGTGGATTGCAGGTGATGAGTCAGTATGTGGGCCGTGATGAAGTTATCCTGGAGCGAGCGGCCTTTGATGAACGCCGTTTGGAAGGGATTGATGAAGTCCTGGAGAAACGGTTGCAAGCGGGATGCCAGGACCTTCGAGATAATTTTCGCCAGCCCATTAATCAAGCTAATCGGTCTAAAGTCCGTAGCTTCTAAGGCCACCGCCTTCTTAGGAATAAGAGCAATCCACCCTTGATTGAGCTCAATGAGGTCTAGCCTTCCCTCGTAAAGGTTGTGGAAAACATCCAAGATGTCGACCTTAATCATTTCCCAGAAACGCTGGTAGAAAAATAAAGGAAAACCGTCCGGTCCCGGCGCCTTGTCCGGTGCCGATGAGAAAATAGCACGTCTGATTTCCTGAGTTGAGAAAGGTTCCTGGATGCTCGACAGGTTGAGGTGCTCGTCAGGATAGAGCGCCGATAAATTGATAGACAACGAGCCACGGGGAACGGATCCCAGATGTTCCCTGAAAAAACGCCCTAAGAAGTTCGCCAAAGCCGTGTGACCAGTGTGAATGACGTTTCCGTCCGACAACCTTGCAATGAAATTCTTGCTCCTACGGGCGTTGGCGTAGAGGTGGAAGAACTTAGTGTTGCCATCCCCGGCCTTTAGCCATTGTACCCGCGATCTTTGCCTCCATTTCAACTCCTCTTGCAAGCAGAGCTCCTCGAATCTCGCCTTGAGTCCGGATCTCAGGGAGCATTCCCGTGTCTCTAAAGCCCTGCTCTCTTCCGCCCTGTCCAGCCAGCAAATCCATTCCAGACATAAGTTTGCTTGCCTCCTTGATGCGGACGTCAGACCCGCCCCCCAAACCCTTAAGGCCTTGGACACGCTCGAGAGTTTGCATGAAACCCTGCGGGCAATAGAGTCGGTCTCGGGGGTTGAAGTGTCGGTCTCGTGGGGTGCGGACCAACTGGTAGCAATTACCTCGGCGCACTCCGTGTGTCTAAGCCAAAACTTCTCAAACCTGAAGAGATGAGGAGCAGGCCAATAGGAGAAAGCTGTTAGCACAAGAGGGCAGTGGTCCGACCGGGGCCTCGGCAAAGCCCGGAGGGTGGAACGGGGAAACAAAGATTGCCAGTCGTGGGAGATAAGAGTCCTATCAAGGCGTTCGAGAGTGGGGTTCGGTCTCCCATTCGTCCACGTGAAAGATTTGTTAATGATGGGGATGTCAAACAGCCCGAGGTCTTGGACGACGCTCCTGAAGGCCAGCAAATCCGCGACCTGTGACGGCGGACCATTCTTGTCCAGAGCCGAGAGAAGCAGATTGAAGTCCCCCATCAGGGCCCACGGTCCAACAATTCCTGAGCTAATATCACGCAGTTCGGTCAAGAAAGCACTTTTCAGCGTCGAGCAGGTAGGCCCATAGACATTGGAAATCGTGAATGTACTCCCGTCGATTTTCCGGTTCAACACAATGGTGAGCGAGAACCCCCCCGTCTGTACGTCTGTGCAGTCAAAGAGAGAGGGATTCCAGGCTGTAAGCAAACCACCCTTCGAACCCACGGCATCCACAACACGAAAGTCGCGAATATGGTAAGCACAAAAAGAGCGAAATTTAGCAAGAGACGTGGAAGCTAGTTTCGTTTCCTGAAGACAGATCACACAGCAATTGCTTCTTCGGACCAAGCTCTGCACCACCCTGCACTTATCTCGCCCGTTGAGACCCCTCACATTCCAAGTAAGGAATTTAAAGGTTCTGTTCCTTGCCATCAGGACCAGGCAAGAAGACCCCCCGTCGTCTGGCCGCCCCTTAGGATCCCCCCCCGCCGAGCAGCAGAGAGGAATGGGAAGTAGTGTCCGTCAAGGGGGGGGGCAGCAACAGAGCGGGAAGGGTGGCGGAAGTCCCCCCCGCATCCGCGATTCCGCAACAGACCATGATGTGGTTGATCTCCGCCGTCGAGAGCGGCAACCGGGATTCGCGATCGGTCGAAGGAGCAACAGCCGTCTTCGACCCCGGCTCTCGGGGCGGCGGCGACGTTACGCCGGAACCCGCCGAGGTGCCAAGGTCAGGAGGCGGCAAGGCTGGCGCAGGAGAGCGGGTACGCCCCAACTTGAATTTCCCCTTCAAAACCACCTGGGCCCGGAGGAGGGGTGATTTGTGGGCCCCCAATCGTTTAGCAGCTAATCTGGTGCTCCTCCTAGAGACCACATGGCCCGAGCTTGGCGGGGAGAAATGGGCCTGACTTGAATCCACCGAAACCGAAGCCCCAAACTGTGCCAGCGGGCCCGGAAGCAGGTCCACCGAAGAAGTCCGGCCCAACTCTCTGCTGTGGCCCACTTCCGGACAGTCCAAGAACCGCTTCCCAGTGCGAGAGGACGGGTGCTGCCTCGAACCAAGGGGCCCCGCCGTGACGGAAGCAGGGTCAACCAGCTGCCGCGTCCCTTGCACAGAGGCCTCGGGGGCGGGGCCATCCACAATGGGAGCAGAGGCCGCCTGTTCCACCCCCTCCTGGATTGCCGAGCGACACGAATGGGGAAGCCCCTGCAGTCCCTCGATGCCCGCGCCCGAGGTAGCCCCGCAGGGTGGACCCATCGGGGGCTGCGCCGCCGCGTCGTGCACCTCGGAAAGCGAACCCGCCGGCCGGACCCCCGACGATCGGCCATGGTCGAGTGTCCCCCGGCTAGGACGCCCTACAGATTCCCGCGCCGAAGTCGCCTGAAAGGACGCCGGAATGGACGCAAACCCCGTTGACTTGATGAAGTCATCCTGGGCCTCCAGCGAAGAGAGTCCAAGGCGCTGGTCAACAGCTTCCCCCAGCAAGATGGGTTCGGCCTCCTCCCGCTCCTCGACCAAGATGGTGATGCGGAAGCGGCGGTCCTCCACCATGAGTAGCAAGGCCTCCGGAATGCATGACACATCCTGACATCGAACCCGGACCCTGAAGCCAGAGACATCGTCCGCCTCAGAACTTCGCTCGTCAACCTCCCAGAGCTCCCCAAACCCACTGACCGCCGCCTTCACCTCCTCCCTGCTCCAGCACAGCAACGGCCAATTGACCAGCCGTATCCACACCTTGTGGCGGAGGTAACCCCGACTCTCTTCTCCCTCCTCCACCCAATTAGAGAAGGAGTAGTTGATGCCGTCCAACAAGAGAGGGCTGCGACCAATGGCCGATTCTCTGATCACCCAACTCGGGAAAAGAACTGCCAGGAATCCATCAAGGAAGGTAGCCGTCTTGTAATCACTTTCCAATCCGCCAAACCGCCTCGCGAGCTTCGAAGGGAGGCCGGCCCTCAAAGACTCCACATCATGGCCCGCCGTATCAACTCTTGCCGCGCAGCCAGCAAGGAAGGGTCGGCCGAGCGGGGTGGGCGAAGGCAGTGGTAAGAAAGCCGACACCAGCTTGGGCCGGCCAGTCCCCGAGGCCTCCGCTGGTTGGCCGCCGAGCTCAGGGGTTCCCACCTCGCGCGAGGGCCGCGGCGGACCGCAACGAGCAGCAGGGTGGCCAATCCTCATGCACAAGAGGCATCGCCTCGGCTCCCGGCACTGTTCCGCTCGATGTCCGCGCTCGAAACACCTGAAACATCTCCCGCGTAACGAGGGGTTCCGCAGGTATTTCGGGGGTAGCTTCGGTAGGGAGGGGTGGGCGTAAAAGTCCCCGGAGGCAGTGGACGGTTGGATGGCCCGGGAAATCAGTGGGCCCGGGGGTGGCGAGAGGATCGCCTCCTTGAAGGAGACCCCCGGGCGAAGGACGCCAGACCTTGGGTGTGCAGAGTGACGAGCGGCGACCGCGGCAGGAAGGCGGTTGCAGAAGCAAGGCTTGTCTTTAGAGAAGGCCAGGCAGGGGCAGGGGAGGCGGGGGGGAAGCGGTCGGAACCGGCGACGGGAGGGAGAATGTTCTCGCTCTCTCTCTCTCTCTCTCACTTCCATCTTTTTTTTTTTTTTTACTTTAGAGAAGGCCAGGCAGGGGCAGGGGAGGCGGGGGGAAGCGGTCGGAACCGGCGACGGGAGGGAGAATGTTATTTGATGTAAATCTTGTCTATTCTAGAATGGTGGCATCTTCACTAATTACATCAATATGATTAATAGGAATAGTTTTATTCTTGATTGGATAAAATGTATGATATATACAACCTTCAAAATAAATGTATACTTTAGTATTTTTCATAATAAAAACTATACGAAAAGAAATAATAAGTCAATACAGCTAAAAGGATTCTATCGCTATATTGAAACTCATAACTATAGATATTGCAAGAGAGAATTTTTTCCGCAACGATTGTTCAATCTAAAATTTGTACCACATCAGACCTAATGAAATATGGTAAAAATTTACTCAAGGGCAATTGGAGTTGAATTCTAATAGAGTGATGTCAAAGAAAAGATATTATTCATATACTTTTAATAAAGCAAGATGAAAATATTTATTATAGTACTTACTATTGTTTATATACTTTTACTAGTCATTATTGTTGTTACTTGGAATATTTCTTACAAAGAAGACTTTTCTGTACTGTGCATAGAGGACGAATGCACCATCTCCTTTACAATTTCTTTGCTCCATGCATGCATTGGAGTCCATCTGAGCCCACCTGAATGTCTTCCTCCGTAAATCCTAAGAATAAGATCACTTCAACCGAAAAGATTGATAGGAAGTTTATGTTGTGAAGATTCGTCCTTTGACCTTATCCTTTTAATACTAAAGTATAGAATTGAAACACCACTACCCCACTTTCACCTCAGTATTTAGCAGTGCTCGTATTAATTCTTTACATGCACAAATAGAACCTTTCTGTTTAACTTGTACGGGACATAAATTTTAAGATCCTCTAGTCCATGAACTTTTGGCCAAACTTTTAAATTTTATATTTGATATTTTAAACTATTAAAATTGTTTTGCTTTAGTCTCTCTTATTTTTCCTTTTAACTATATAATAGAATACACTCAAGTGAGAAACAATCCATGGAACTATTTGGTTTGGAGTAAGCGGAGAAATGAAATTCAAATTTTATTCATTATAACAAAATGATGGTATAGCGATATTTTTAAGTATTTTTAAAATCTAAAAAAAAATGCCGCTAGCAAAAATATCGTTACTTATAATTATTGTCGCTATATGTGCAGTCACTAGGGTATATAGCGACACATTATTATAATGTGTCTCAAAAATATATCTTTATAACTTAATTTTGGATATAGATAAAATATAGACATGACATTTGTACAAAAGTATCACAAGGATGTGTCCCTATAATCTAATTTTATTATAGTGATTATCTTCAATGTTTGATTTGATAAAATCAAAAAAATAATATAACTCGAGTTACATATATTAGACTTTCATTTCAAATTCTACCACTATAACAAAATTAGGTTATATGGACACATTTTTTTATATTTTTTAGTAAATGTCCTATCTATATTCCATCTATATCCAAAATTAGGTTATAGGGATACATTTTTGGGACACCTTATAATAATATGTCGCTATACACCCTAACGACTGCACATATAGCGACACTAATAATACGTATCGGTATTTTTACCAGCAATACTTTTTTTAGCTTTTAGAAATACTTAAAAATATCGCTATAGTATAGTTTTATTATAGTGCACCACACTTAACCTTCTCTAAAATATTTATTAAATATTAAAATTTAAACTCTACTTTTTTTATAATGAGTTAAAATTACATTCTTTATAGTAATTTACTTAGGATTATCTTTAAATAATAACAGATAATTTAATTATTTAATATGTTAGATTTTGTAGGAAAAAATTTACCACTATGTTTAGAAAGTAACGAAATCTACTTGTTAATTTATATCAAAACAAACAATATATAGAATTCAAAAATTAATTATACCAATATCAAGTTATACCAAAACATACAGAAAAATATTTGTATTTAACTTTTAAACTGTATGAGTTATATCAAAACAAATAACTAAAAAATAACTACACTTTAAAAAAACACAAACATCACTATACTTGAGTTACACTAGATCTAGAAATTCGTCAATCCAAATGCCCCTTAGCGTCCCGTAATCACTGTAGTGTTTTTCATATTTAACGGGACTATTAAATTAAAAGTATAAGATGGACTAAAAATAATAAAATTTTGGATGCAGAGATGTATGGATGAATAGTGTGTGAGCAATATATTTCTTAAATCGAAGAGCTTAAGTGGAACAAAACCAACATTTGGGACTCTCATGAGTTGAACATTAAAGTTTAAGGACCAATATGAAACGTTCCTAACAATTTAGGACTAGGAGTGAAGAGACCCACTTTGAAAAGAAAATACTTTTTTGTACACCTCAAATAAAAAAGAAAAAAAAAAAAAAAAAATCATTTCAACTCAAAAGATTCATTAAGTTAGTATGTTGAAGATCTATCCTTTTTCTATTGCCTTTTGGTACTAAAATGTGGAATAAAGACACCCAGTACCCCACCATTCACCTAAACATGTACTACTCTCTTCTTTCTTCTTCACAGGCTGAGTTTCCAGGAAACAGTTACTTCCCCTCTAGAGCTGTCTCAGACGCTGAACAACAGAGCATGTGCATTTGCTTGTGTACTGAGATAGAGCCTTCAATGCGCCAGGGACACCGCCCATAAGACAACAATCCAACATTATAAGATCTACCAAGCATCCATAATCCATAGAGTAAGTGACAAATGACTTGATAATTAATATATTCGAGATTTTAAATTTAAAATTTAATTATTTTATATTTTTAATTAAATTTATTTTAAAAAAATAAATAAATAAAATAGATAACATATACTACTTTTTTTCTTAAAAAAAAAAAGAAAAAGAAGAAGATTATAGGATCTACTTAAAATTTTTTGGACACACAATACTTAGGTGCTATTTGGTTCGGGTACAAAGGGGAAATAAGCCCCTTTGTACCCAAACACAATTGGATTAAGGGGGGGAATAGGGTGGAACACCTATTTCCCCCCTTAACGGGTTGTCCCGGTTTCCACCTATTCCCCCCTTAACGGTTGTCCCGATCAAAACCGGGACAACCCGTTAACAGGGGGGGATAGGTGTTCCCCACCCCCCCCCCCCCGGAACAAGGCCCCCTCCCCCGAACAAGCCCGCCCCCCTCTCTCCACTGTGCCCCCTTCACGCTTCCCGAGAGGCTCCTCTTTCCCTTTCTCTTCTTGCTTCTTCTTCCTTCTCCCAAGCCTACCGCCATCTTCGCCCAAGCCTTCCTTGCCTTCGCCCTCACCGCCTTCATCTCCGCTCTCCCCCGTACCGACTCGTCGTCGCCGCCGATCTGCGCACTCCCCCGTACCTCCTCGTCGTCGCCGCCGCTTTGATCTGGTAGATCTATCGCCTCGATCCCTGCTGCCTACCCTGAGATCCGGTTTATTGCGCCCGATCTCTTTCTTCTGGGGTATGTTGGCCTGCGTGGTGTAGATCTTGGACCGAGCTTGCCCGATCTGTGGGGGTGGTGTGGCCGGCCTTCGTGCTTGCGTCCGTTTGCGGGCTGCTCCCCTGCAGGTTTCGTCGTCGCGGCCGTCCCTCATGTGTTCTTGCCTCTTGTTGCTACCCTCCACTTTACTGTTGTGTCTGGTTGTCTCTTGTTGCTGTTGGGCTGCCTCTGTTGCTGTTGGGCTGCCTCTGTTGCCTCTGTTGCTGTTGGACTGCGGTGGTGTAGATCTTTGCCCGAGCTTGCCCGATCTGTGGGGGGTGTGTGGCCGGCCTTCGTGCTTACGTCATTTTGCGGGCTGCTCCCTTGCTGTTTGCATTGTCGCGGCCGTCCCTCCTGTTTCTTGCCTCTTGTTGCTACCCTCCACCTGACTGTTGTGTCTGGTTGTCTCTTGTTGCTGTTGGGCTGCCTCTGTTGCTGTTGGGCATCCTCTGCTGCTGTTGGGCCAACTTGTCTTGCTTGCCCTGTCCCTGGTGTTGCAAACTGCGAGTAAGCGACATTTTTCGCTACGATCCAGGTTTGGCTGCCGTTTTCGAATTTTAGTTGCCTTTCACATGGAATTGTTCGATACTATATCACATCTGACATGCTTAAACCTGTTGCCACTTGTCTCTCATCATACATGACTATGCTATGTGCTTACATACATTACATTTGTCGGCGGCGAGATATGACTGTTTGATCGGTAAAGTAGGCCGATTCTTACAAATTTAGGCGATGATGATGGTTGCCATAGGCGTTTGATGGATGGCATGGATTTACAATCCACTGCAACCCCATGCTTGTTGGAAACCACTTGAGCCCGTGTACATAATAAATCTGTGCAAACAAGAAAAATTCGTAAGAATCGCATCTTTCGTATGCCGCTACCAAGAATTTTTAAAATGCCAATTATGTTATGCAATTCCATATATTTTTTGGCTTCTCCTATTTGACATACCACTTAGCATACATGTATTTATTTTATTTATGCTATGCAATTTCATATTTATTTTGCTTCTCATGTTTGACATACCACTTAGCATACATATATTGATTTTATTTATGCCAATTATGCTATGCCATTCCAAATTTATTTTGCTTCTCCTGTTTGACATACCACATACCATACATGTGTTGATTTTATTTATGCCAATTATGTTATACCCTTTCATATTTATTGAGCACACCTGAATATTTTAGTTTCACATGAAAAAAATATAAATTAGTACGTATATTACCTACAAATGCATCCTTTTAAGAAAGTATTTAATCCCGCTCACACCAGTCGAGCGGACTTGGAGAACCCCCAAGCCAATATAGTTGCAAAAGAAGGTGGAAGCAGATCTCGCGCCCAAGCGTGGACGTGTACACAGAATTGGACCGAAACAATAGATGCATGTCTGTTATCGTTACTGACTGAGGAACATACCTTAAGCAACAACGTTAATGGGTCTTTCACTAACCTTGCGTGGGTTAGGATTGTTAGCGAAATAAATAGTAGAAATAACATAAACCTAACCAAGGATCAAGTAAAGAATCAGCTGAAAGTTCTGAAGCGTACATTTACGTTGTACCACTACTTGGTAAACAAGAGCGGGTGGGGATGGGACTATGTCCTCAACATTCCCACGGCTGGCGATAGTGCTGATTGGGAGGCCGTGATCGCGGTAACGTGAATTTATTTCGTTTTCAACAAATTATTACCGCATAGATTCCTTATTACTTTTCTAATATAACCAACATATGTCCAAGAAAATCCCGCTTATGCCAAATGTAGGGATAAGCCATTTCATCCGTATAAGGATCTTGAGTTCCTTACGGAGAAGACTACCGCAACCGGTAGATATGGCTTTTCTTCTGTGATGCCGCCCACCACAACCATAGTTAGCTCCTCCTCATCATCCCCTAGTGAGGATGATACTATAATAGCTCCAAGATTGTCAGGATTATATCTCTTACCGACTCCATTTGAAGCAGGGTCATCTGGGCCACCTATGAATGATTTTATGAGAGGTACACACACGTCAAGGTCACCTAGCCCTCACCCTACAAACAAACCTACAAGTGGGTCTAGGAACAGCTCTGCAGGGAAAAGGCCTCGTTCCCCACTACCCGACACTACCCAACGAACAAACCGTTCGTCGACCGGTGGACGAAAAAAGAAAACTGAAGGCATCAGTGAAGCCGTGGCAGAGATGGTTTAGATTGAAAAAGATAAGTTAGATCTAGTACGACATATGTATCATAAGGAGTTTGGAACTCGACGACCTATTCCAAGCATCGAGGATTGTATGATCCGAATCTATTCTCTGCCAGGGCTCACAAGTGAACAGGTTTTGACTGCCGGTGACGCTTTGAAAGAAGACAAAAATCGACAACTTTTTATGACAATGAGTGACGATCTTACATTAAAGTGGGTTGAACGGCAGATAGCTAAAGAAAATATGATATTTAGGCAATTTTTTCCGGGCATGTAGTGGAGTAATCCAATGTGGACATTTCTATAGTTCAATGTAGTCCTTTCTTTCGTATGTTGGTCTAGTAACCGATAAGATTAGTCTATGTGTTATTTCATTAGTTTAAAAACTGACTTTGTAATATTTAGTCTCGCACTTTGAGTAGCTAAAAACTGACTTTGTAATATTTAGTCTCGCACTTTGAGTACCTAAAAACCTGACTTTGTAATATTTAGTATCACACTTTGATTGGCTTAAACTAGACATTATTTGAATGTTTGTCATACATATCGATACAAGTTATATCATGTCTAGTTACTATGAAAGTTCGCTAAATTGCTACAATTTCGTTGCAGATATAATGGATGCTTCAATTTATCAAACTATATTTTCTTCGACTTTTGTTGCAAATTTGTTAACTATATTAGATGATGATGATGACTATTGGGTGCAAATCATAATCATGCTCATTGACGAAGGATACATAAATGCAACTATTTAATTTGCAGACAACCATGTAGTGGAGTCATATAATGTGGACATTTATATATTTCAGTGTAGTCCTTTCTTTTGTAATTTGTTGCAGTAACCGGCCAGATGAATATTTGAGCTACATATGTATAGATATTATATCATGTCTGCTTACTATCAAACTTGGCTAAATGGCTTCAATTCCGTTGCAGCTTTAATTGATGATTCAATTTATCGAAGTGTATTTTCTTCTGCTTTTCGTGGAAATTTGTTGACTATATTAGATAATGATGATGACTATTGGGTGCAAGTCATAATCATTCTCATTGACGAAGGATACATAAATGCAACAAGTACAATAAGCAGACAACCATGTCGTACCCGTCCATTTACTGGGCATTAGTTTATTTATGATATTCTGAATGGTCATCCAGACCGGGAGTATAATCATTTTAAAATGACGACAACTACATTCATTGCTCTCCGCGAAGACCTTGTCGAAAAGGGCCTTTTAATTAGCACACGGAATATGACTGCTGACGAACAGTTGGCGATTTTTCTATTTTGTATAGGACACGGTGTTGCAAATAGGGTGATCGTTGAAACTTTCCAACATTCGGGGAAAACAATTAGTCGTCATTTTAACAATGTACTACGAGGCATTATTCAATTAAAAGATGAATACTTAACTTTGCCGCCAAGTAATTATGGAGTGCATCCAAGAATTAGTGAAAATCCGAATTTTCATCCGTTTAAGGTAAAGGACAATAACTTTTCAGAAGTTAATTTGTACTTTACCAATGCTCAATTTGTAATGTACTATTTTGTGACATTTACATATGTAGAATGCAATTGGGGTAGTGGATGGTACGCATATTCCAGTGATTGTAGAAAGGCACAAACAACCACAATTTCAGTGTCGCAAAAGATTTGCATCGCAAAATATGATGGCTGCTGTTTTCTTTGATCATAACTTTTTTTTTGTATGCACCGGTTGGGAAGGATCTGCCGCTGATATGCGGGTACTCAGATGGGCCTGTGAAAGTGGAGGTTTTACAATTCCTGAAGGTATCATTTAAAGAGAAATATTTATTTAATTTTGTTCATTATTATTGGTTTAATTTATTTTTCAAAAGTTGTATACACTTCTGTTATATCTACAGAAAAATATTATCTGGTCGATTCCGGATACGCGAATACCGATAGATTTCTGGTGCCGTACAGAGGCGAGCGTTACCATCTGAGTCAATTTGATAGTAACATACGTGGTCGTATACATCGTTCTCCGCGGGACTTGTATAATCATCGGCATGCCCAATTAAGAAATATGGTAGAGAAGACATTTGGAATATTAAAGAAGCGATTCAAGATATTAAATATTGCTACACCGTTTCCTTATAGAGTGTAGTGTCTAAATGCTATGACATGTTGTGTGATCCACAATTTTATTCGACGACAACAAATAAAAAAAAGATATTTTAACGAAGCGCTAGACCCAGAGCCTCCAGAGGATGAAGCGGAAGTGACGACTATATTTTCTAGTACATCAAAGTCACGGCGGGGAGACGACATTCGAACGCGTATTACCGAGCAGTTGTGGAATAATAGAAGTTAGATAAATCATTGAAAATGACTATAAGTTTGTAAAAATTAGAATTAATGTTGTAATATTATGTTAGTCAGCTTGTTAAATAGTTTATTTTGTTTATATGTAATGTTAATTGGACTGTTAATTAAAAACTAGTGTTACCCGTGTATGATGTAATTTGAATTATTATTGTGACGTGATATTTTGATTTCTACGATAGTACAGTTGTGAGATCGTTATTATTTGATAATAATTTCAATCTCCATACCATGCATGATTTTATAATATTCTATATTTAAGTATTGTATAAATTTTGACTTATATTTTATGCTAATTAAAAGTCGCTATTTGATTATGTTATTGTCTGATAGTTGTTTTAATAGGTTTTTGTGCAACCATTTAATTTAAGAATGTATTGAGCAACTGATTTTTAGAAATAAAATTATACATTTTTAGTATGTAATGTTCGTTTTTTTAATATTATTATTGAATTTTTAAAATTTTACCTTTGCAGAATGCTAATATTTTAATTTTTGGATAATATTAATAATTTTTTAGAATAATAAAAATTAAATATAATTTTATATAGTATCTAATTTATTAAATAATATATATAAGAATTGTTATATTTAAAAAGTTATAATAAAATCTTTAATTATCAATTTTAATACTTAACTAAAAGCAAGGGTATTTTCATCATTTAACACAAAAAGTCAACTCTCTATTCCTCTTATTCTTCAATCACTTCGAAACACTATTTTTTTTTATACCGGGTACTAACCTAATACCCAACCAAATATAAATTTAGGAATAATTGTCTGTAAATCTGAAGAAATATCTGATTTACCCCTCTTATTTTTTTCTTTCCAATATACCTTTCATACGTTCCACCGTTATTAAAAATACCCCTATCATTTCCCTTTGTTAAGTTAACTAGGGTTAAACTAGAGTTAAATAATAATCGGAGTTGAAAACTATCAGATATACCTATTTTGCCCGGGTTTAGGGTTTAGGGTTTAGGGTTTTGGATTTTTTAGGGTTTTAGGGTTTAGGGTTTAGGGTTTTAGGGTTTAGGGTTTAGGATTCTTTACGGTTCTAGGGTTTAGGGTTTTAGGTTTTAGGGTTTAGGGTTTAGGGTTTTTAGGGTTTTAGGGTTTAGGGTTTAGGGTTTTAGGGTTTAGGATTTAGGGTTTAGGGTTTTAGGGTTTAGGGGTTTAGGAGTTTAGGGTTTAGGGTTTAGGGTTTAGGGTATATTTGAAAGGGCAAAATAGTAATTACATACAGATAACGGCAATTCCAAACGGTACACTAACAGAGTTTAACTTCAGGGGTATTTTGGAAAGAAGTTGGAACGTAAGAAGGGTAGTTTTAATATTAGCCTTCTAAGAGGGGTAAATCTGAAAACAGGGAAATTTTTAGGGGTATATAGGAAATTGCCCCATAAATTTATATTAGTTTCAGCTTATTCTAAAATTTATACTTATCTCTGGCACAACTAATCTCTTTTATACTGCTTCGGTGTGCGAACTTATACACACAAAACCTATGTATCAAAGTGAGACATTGACTTTTAATTCGGTCCCAACCTTCCATTCCTTTCCACTTTATTACAGCTGTATTTGGTACTATATAGTTACTGCAATGCCGAAGCAACTACAGTTGAATCGAAATGAGAGTGTGTAACTGTAAGAGATGTTCAGTAAGAAAATTCAAAATTCCTCTTTTTTCTCTTCCCTCCAAACTTATTTGTCTTAGATCCTTTTGTAATTTAAAATTTTAAAAGTTAAAATTTAAAATTTAAAATCTAAATTTTAAATTTCAAATTTTGAAAATTGACATTTGAAATCTAAATCTAAAGTATTAAAATTTGAAATATAAATAAAAATCTTTAATTGAAATCTAATTTGAATTTAGATTTGGAATCCAAGGAGTGGATTATTTTCTTACTCCATTTTTTGGGCTATAATTTAACTATACTCTAGTTTTTAAGGTGATCTTTTAAGAGAGAAAGGAGCAATTCCAAAAGTTTTAAGCCCATGTTCAAAAAATTATTGGAGGAAAACAAAAGTAGAATAAGGCATTGTTTAGATGCAACAAAAATGAAGCAAAGTTTAACTATGCAATACGTACCTTATAAAAAAAAAAAGTTAGGTAAAAATATACAAAGCTTATCGAAAATTTGATTTTATTATCTAATTTTTTAAAATTTTGATTTTACTAAATTTGTTTGCTTTGAGTCCCTCAATAGCACTATGACTTCAAAATTAAAATGTGTTGTTTTATCTTTACATATTTAATTAATATACTTTATACAATTTTGTAATTATAAATTTTTTAAAATTAGCAATTAGTTTAAATTTTGAAGTCAAAATATCGTTTACTGGCTCAAATAAAATAAATTAAGAGATTAGTAGTAAAATCAAAATTTTAAAAATTTATATTGCCTATTCAAAATAGTTCATAATTAAGGTAAGTTCTATACTTATTTACCAAAAATTTACTATAGGGTGTTGGCTACTCTAAGAGTTGTTATGTCGTTAGCATATTGAACTGTACATGATTACTGTTTATTTTCTTTATCTAAGATTTGTTCGAAATGAGTATGCTATCAGTATGCAGAACTAGTTATCATGTATTCTCACTAGTAAAAATGTCCTACCTGATAATGCATCAGATAATTAAATTGAGAAAAATGTGATGGATCTGGACAGTGGACTAGGCTATGTGGTAAGACAGTATCTAATTGTGCCAGAGAGCATTGGGAAAGTACTATTTTGATTGTTTTTTATTGCATTGACTATAGCTTGCTGGAGTCAGATTGAGCTCGACAAATATATGTGATATGATACTCACTCGGGACGCACTCTCGAGTGCCCCTCCGGAGCTATGGCAGTTGACATAGATGAGCTAGATAGCCTGCATGTTGGTGGACCACTGGGTAAAGTGGTAACTGGATATGAGGTGGCGCAACCTTGACTGGACTTATGAGTTGGTTGGTGTGATTGGGTTATACAACTTATTTTATCCAATATCTAGTTGATACATGTGACATATGATTATAATTTACAACTTTCGGGAGAGTATGGAGGCGTAATATTGATAGTTTATTTTCAATAGTTATACTATGTTATTCATACTGTTTAGTTTACTATTTTTGCCTTTAATAGGCCAAGTGGTGTCGGTTATCACCGTCGTCGACTGTACCCACTAGAGACTACTGTTCAATAGTTTTTACACTTTTTTATTATTTTTTTATCTCAGAGCTCTCAGCACCAATGACTAATCGTGATAAAAAAATTGCGAGATAGATAGGTATCTTATGTACAGCAAACTGTACATGTATATATGGGCTGGCAAGGCCAATAGAGTTGTATTTTTATTTTGGAGTTGCTGAGATGGTGTATGTACATATTTGCTATACTTGTTATATTATTCGTAGACACCTATACTTATTTAATCGTAAACTCTTGTTGCATGCTTTGCTTGTACAAATTGTTTATGAACACTTCATATGTGCGTGGTGCGTTCTCGTATATACGGTGGATCTATTGACGCTCTCGGAGACTTCTGCTTTGGTCCGGAGTGTGGCAATTTTATTGCTTTTTTTTATTATTTTTTTATGTTCGACTTCATGCAAATACTGGGATATTTTTGTCCTGTTTTGATTTTTATTCCGAACTGAAACGAACTTGGGGGGAGCCATTCTAATTAAACATTGAGAACCCTAACCTTTGTTTTTCAGGTTTTCCATTCGGGACAAACAGAACTTGTTCGACAAGAGGCCACACAACGAGACTTCCTCCTTTTCTTTCAACTCTACATTACCAATTTTTTCTTTCATTTATTATTATTGCATTTTGAAAGAATTTCTAACAACATCCGTCATGACAGTCATACTCACAGGAACTGCGCCTTATGATAATATCTCGTACACTTCTGGATTAATCAATTTTCTACTTCCTACTGCATCAATTCCTGATTTTCCTACTAGTATTTAACTGTGTTCAATTTGTTGTTTTCACAAGCTTTTAGTTAGATTACCTGACCACAAACAAATTTTAGTGCTTATGTTATAACAATAATTGCAGTAGATGAACTTGCCCCTAAATTGGCTGCAACTCTATCTACAACATCAAAATTGTGCGACACCACCGGACAGCAATAAAAAATCTTTGCTAAAAAAGGCGATAAGATCTAGGGCACCTTCTAAATGCATGCATCCAAACAACATAATTTTATAAGCAGAACTTACAACTAGGGCGGGCAATCCAGCTCACTGTTTACGAGCCAGCTCATGTCCGGCTCATTCAATAAATGAGCGAACATGAGCCGGCCCAACTCGCTCATGTTCCACTCGTTGACAGCCCTACTTACAACTACATATAGCCCGACAAGATAAATACAGTTCTAAATGCTAAATCTCCAACTAGGCACCCCTAACTGCAAGGACCAAAGGGGCCCTCATGCTTAAGTATGTTTAATAAACATACTTAAAGTTTAATAAACTATTATCTAAATAGTATTATTAATAATAAAAAAATGCAATACATAAATAACCCCAAAAAACAATAAATTTAATCTGCAGCTTTTGAGATTCAGAATATGATTTCCACGCCCCCAATGCATCAGAAGCTCAGAATTTTCGTCTTTTGCCAAAGAGGCTCTTACACTTTTCACATATTTCTCTGTGTTTGGGATGAAAATAGTAATTGCAGTATGAGATTAAGGACCAGATCTATGACTGAGGACCACACTCAACTTTGTGAAACAGCTGCCAACTCTCTATCCAACTTAAAAAATACTACTTGTACATCCCAAATAACATATACATTTTACACCCCACTCATCTTAGAATTGAATAAATTTAATTAGTCATTTCGATATGATTAATAAAATAAATTTCACACTTGAATAAGTGAAGTATATATCTTACACCCCAAATTGGCGCATCCAATTTTAATCGCTCCCTGTTCATTTATTTATTAACAATATAATAGGAGCAGAAGACCAATCAATAAATGACAAATATCACCCCTCTAGTCAACTTGGATCACATAATCTCTGGAAATAAAATAAAATAAAATAAAATAAAAATAAAAAAGACAAAATCCTTAAATGCAGTCAAAAGCTAAAGGCTGTATCAAGGTAATAATATATTGGCCAACTTCACTGTCAAGACACAGGAATCAAAATTTAATTAAATTCATTAAGAAGCACTAAGATGTAATTTACCATTATACAAATCTATTATCTACCGTGGTCTCAGAAGATACCTCGAATAAATAAATAAATAAATAAATAATATTATAATAATGGGTTCTCTTGGGAGCAACAAATACAGCTATTACCTGCAGGGAACTGAGGTTCTGAGTTGGAGAAGCAGAGAGTAGCAGACGCAAGGAAAACTCAATGCATATATGTAAATGAACACACCTGCGCATTGCTGAGCTTATGAGCAGCAACTTCTCTTCGGGATTCCTGTACATGAATCAGAAAAGATCGAACGAGTATGTCTTGTGTATGATATGCCATGTGCACGCATGTGAGCGATCCGGTTTGCTCAACGTGTGGGGCTTGCGATTTGCGCCACATCGAGATTTGGAAATAAACTCAATTGATCTCCTTGATTTGCTCCTCTAATTGTCAAAACAAATCATTGGAAAATTTGTATGGAGATAATGCAGTTCCTAGTTATAGCATTATCTTTCCATCTTCCTCACAGATCGGTACATTATGTCATCTTATTCATTTTGAAACCTGTGTGAGGGTGTAGCTGCATTGAACACGAACCAAATATTGACTAGAATGCTGCTGGAGGTCATGTACTATTGCCTGCTTCCAATAGAAGACAATTAGTTCATAATTAGTATGGTCGACCACACATCTTGTTAGCAAACCCAACAGAAATTACAGAAAATTTAGCAAGAGAAATGTTTTAAATAGTTACATTATTTACCCTCCCAATTTTAATGTCCTGTTTGGCCTAGTTTGAGCCTCAAAGAAGCAGTACAGCTTTTTCACTCAAATCCCACCAAAAGATTATCGCTACACAGAAGTAAGAACTTCAAACTAGAAATTTGGCTTTGGGATCCAAAAGTTCATTTTGCATTCTGCCCAAGCCAACGCTCTAGAGTCTAGACTTTTTGTTTATAGAACATCTAAAACCTAAGTGCTTCTCCTCGGAGTAGAAACGTTGTTTCAAAAGTCAAACAAACTAGGCAACCCACCACATCATTACTCTACCAGAAGACTTAAAAATCAAGTTCAGTTCCAAGCCAAAATTTGCCATATAATAAGCAAGGTTACTTGCGCTGCTTCATCATTCTAAGAGAGACCTTGCCTAAGAATGAAATTGGTAATACAATTAACAAAAGAGAACACCTATAAATATCGATGACTTACATTTGAACTGTGGGAGATTGGTAGGAGCTATATCACTTTTTAGAAGGCGGCGGTGGAAGAGAATTGGCCGGGAATACTGCAGAACGAGATCCTTGAGCCTTTTTCTTTAGCTGCTCAAGAAGCCGGTGAGCTTCTCTGACCTCCTCCGTAGCACTAGGCCCCTGTGCTTCCCACCCATCAACTACTCGTTGTTGGAAATCTATTGCAATTGCATAGCTGAATTAAAAAATAGCAAATTATGTAAGCGAAAACAACAGGAGTGTTCAATTACACATAGAAACTACCATTCTACTAGAGGTATACCAGTTCATAAGAGGTTTCCAAATAAAAGAAATTTACTATTGGATGCTGTTTTAATCAAATTAGCACTTTCAAGCAAAGTAGAATGAATTAGCTTGCAAAGGAGATGGGAGGGGGGTGGGGGCGGGCTACAGTGTGCAAAACTACGCTGAACACATCAAGGATATAAAGTATTTCGATTGCTAGTCCACACTACCATTTTATGTCATAAATGGAACATTCAGCAAACTAAATTACAATATGTATTTAATTAAATCCTGAAAGATTGGAATAAATTAAGACACTGATACAATCAAATGATATGGACCAAAGGAGATAGGACAACTTATAGTACTTACACTAGAAGGTATAAGAGGACCTCTCCATCCTTCAACATTTACACCTCATGCCCTACATAGAGGATCTGTGCAGAGTACATTAAGTTATAAAGCTCAGGATTTCACTATTTCCAAAACCAACTTCCAACAGGAAAGCTATGCTAATATCCAGATAATGTCACAAAAACACCACCATTGTAAAGCCTTTATTTCCTTGAGTTGGTTATACAGATCCTTTTCCTCCATTTAGCTCTGATTTAGGCAAGATTCTCTGTCAAGCCAGAAGCCATCATGTGTTATTAACTACTTTCTCCCGCGTTAGTTCTGGTTTCCTAGTTTCTTAAGGTACATTCCAACATAATGAGATCACTACTCCCTAGTACAGAATCTAAAACAAGGAGGTGGCCTCTATGGACATGACAATCAATACTGATCACTTTCAAACAAACAGATACTAGTCGACCAAACTCCGGTTGAATAAACCCATCTCTTACCTTCATCTTTTCTAGTGAGCTCACATTACTACTATATAAAATTTATTCTGCGTGGGTGCCAAACTTGCATGCGACTGACACAGACCATAAAGCATACCATCATTTACACTCTCATCTAACTATCTACGCAACACAATTTTTGCATATTGTTTCCATTTATCAAGCATTCATATTTACAATGCTTTTACGATTGTCCTATAAATTTTTCCTTCTTACCAAATGGATATACAAGGATAAAAAAAGAAATCACACTAGAGGTTCTCTCGAATCATAATCAAACCCACAAACTATATGCTCTCATCACCTCCCTCTTGTTGAGATGTAATATCCACGTTAAAGCAAGTATTCCTCATTATGTCTCTTGATCATCTAAGATAAAAATGTCATCCAAAATAATTTTTTATCCATCTTGAAACTTGATTTTTCAGAATTGCAGGCTATTTCTTATTTTTTGAGCTTGGATCTACTTGCTCTCATTGCAAATTCATATCTTCCAAGTTTTCTCTCCACAATTCTTACATTATGTTCTATTCTATCTTGAAATTACCAACTGAAATAACACCATCAACAAATAACATAAACTATGACACCACAACTTAAATTTATGAACCATTTCTTTTCCTTTTAAACCATCATGTAAGCATCCCAGAATATGCTTTTTATCCCAATAACTACTATATGCCGAGTCTTTTTTATTTTCCCGGCAAGTCACCATCAACCATCCGAAGTGGTAGCCAGATTTGACAATTGACCTACGGACAAGAAAGTAAACTAATTCTCAGATTTATTTGGTTCACATTGTGGTGTCCCGAAGTCCCGTATGTCTTGACTGTGTGGTCGGCGGTGAGAAAACACCTAATTTTGGTGTATCAAGTGCGTTGTGCATCAAACGAACGCCAAAAACGGACTCAGCGTGCAAAAACATTGAAAAATAGCTATTTTCGGGCAAAGTGGGCTTAACGGGCTCAATTCGGAAGTAGGCCGATCCACTGCCCACTTGCGCGTGCACTGGGACCAACGAAGATGCGGGCGGGGCCACGTGGCGCCCTGTGATTTGTCGGGATGCGGCGCAGGACACTACGCAATCAGCGCCGCGTGCACCCCGCCTGGACCGCGCCTGGCCACATGGCGCGTCCCGATTGGACTGCGCTAACCACATCGCCGGCGCAGGGCGCACAGGGCACGAAAGTGGGACACGTGGCGGCATCCGGCGGTTTCGGGCGCTGAGCGGGAGCCAACGAATGAATGTTGCGTGTCCGAGCGCTGGAACTCTAGATTTCGGGCGCCCGGATCCGCACCCTTGATCCGAAAGTGAATTTCTTTAGTTTTTTGCTATAAATTGACCCTTTGTGCTGCCATTTTGGGGTTTTTCCGAATTGTTCTTGGGGTCTCCTTCGACAAGGAGCTAGATCTTCAAGTCTTCTTCACTTCTAGGGGTTTTGGAGAATTTTTGGAGATCGTTTCATCAGCTTCTTCCTCGACTCCGCAAGCTTCGACGTTCCTCCGATTGCGGTTTTCTTCGTCGACGTTTCTTCCGCGGACTCTCCTGGGCTTACCCTTTGAAATTTTTAAGCTGAAATTTCAAGAGGATCTTCACGAGAGGTAGGCCTTCGACTTTGGTATTTTTCGCTCCTCTCCATTTTGAGTTTTTATGGGGTTTCACGCAGCATCTTTAGACCCCCTTTTTGCTTTTGCATTTTCTGAACAGCGTGGAGTTTTCATGCATTTTCTCGGCTTTTGGTTGGCGGATTTGGATGTTTAAGGACTCGATCTCCATCTAGACTTCAAGAGGAGCGCAGCTGTACCTTTCTTGGATTTTTTTTGAAGTCATTTCGAAGGTGAACTTTTCCTGTCTTTGGAGCTTTATGACAGGGTTTGGTGCTAAAATTTGTATTTGAACTCATCGCGACATTCGACGTTATATTTCAGTTTTTGTTGGGATTTTGGACTTTTGCTTAGAAAGTAAAAGTTGGAACTCCTTCTTACGATCAAGGTAAGCATCTTTCTTTTTGGTTCCGGGTGAAAACTGTGTACGGTTTGGCTTCTACACACCGTTGATGCGCACACTGAATTTTGCAGTGGACCGTTTGGGCAGCGCTTGGTATTTTGAGCACCGCCGTTTATCCGGGAGGAGTTTTTTGGAGCTTTAGGTTCGTTGCAGCCTTAAGAACCAGTGGAACTCGCACGTTCAGTTTCAGCCAGTTCGAACCCCGGATCAGCACATTCCAGGTGGATTGGATTTCCTCCAAAATTAGCGGGCGACATACTAATTCTATGTCGTAGTATGCATGCATGATAAGTAAAGTACTCTTTTTTGTGGACTGAAATGCAAGCATGTATGATAGAATTAGCAAATTGATTATTTCCTGTGATAACGAAATATTGGAACCTTGACTAGCACCCCGTCATATGTTTGCATGTATTTAACCAGACTAGTAGAAGACCCTCACTTGGGCTAGTTTCTTTCATGTTCTAGACATCCCACACTCTGTATCTTTTTTTCTGGACATAGAGTGTCTCCTCGCCCGAATAGTGGGCCGAGTGGCCGGGATATTGTGGGATGCATTGCCACTCGTGCTTGGGGGCCAAGTGGAGTCTGGTAGTTGAGGCTAGATCAGGGTTAGTGTCATGAGCCATTCAGGTCGATAGTGGTCCTGGGTCGTTGAGTATTCTCCGACCAATATCATTGGCACTGTGTTCGTAGTAGTGTTTAGCTGATGATAGCAGGACCTTGAACCCTGACTGTTTTTGGACACACATAATTTCAGTAAATCAATGCTTTCCTTTCGAATTTCGAAGAGTCGTCGGAGCCTGTTCTTGTTTGATTGGATGAAGACATTGGCCCTTCGGGGTTTGAAAAATAAAACTTGTTTTAACTGATTAAATTGGATTTTTCAAATCAAAATAATTTTCAGTAATAACTGTCATCTTTTCTTACCAACTTTCTCACCCGAAAGAGTTCGAGTGATCTGGGTCTAAGGGCTGTTTTCACATTTGGGTCGAGAGCTACGAGAAGTTGTATCTAGAACTGTTCTTGTTTGATTTGGGTTCTAGGTGCTAGTCTCCCGAAACTTTCGAACCCTGATTGGTTCCCTCCGTATGTTTTACCTGAGGGAGCTAATGTCCCCGAACTATAAGGGGTCGAAAGGTTGAGCCTGGAGTCTGTTCTTGTTTGATTGGGGTTCTAGGCACCGGCCTTTCGAAATTCTCGGACCCTTGCTGAGTCGGTCGGTTCTTTCTCATCTGTGAGTTGGGTGTTCTATTTTGGGAGCCGTTCGGGTTGACAGTGGTCCCGAGCCACTGAGTGTTTCCAGTTGATATTGTTAGTGTTGAATTATTATTTCCGATCTAATTGATTGTGAATTTGGATTATAACCTGCATGAGTCGTATGGAGCTCGATAGAGATGCACGAATACTTCCTCGGTAGGGTCGCTCCACTCGAGTGCCGCTCCGGAGCTGGGCTTGTTACTTTGCTATCGCGACTTGTCAACGCAGTTCGAGTGGGACCCCCTACATAAATCCCGTCCCAGTGGGGATGTGTGGTAGTAAGTAGACGCAGGTTTCACTGGACCCTATGTGGCAGTAAGTGTGAGAGGGTTGATCGAGTATTTTGCGTTTGAGTAGAAGCATATTATCATCTGTATCACCCATTTAGCATTTTAGATAGGCATGGTAGCAGTAGAGTTAATTTCCTGCTTATTTACCTTTCCTTACTGCATTGTTATCTTATGCCTCCAGTAGACTTAGTGGGCAGACTGTTGGTCTTGAAGACGGTACCCACTGAGAACTACTATTGAATGTAGTTCTCACACCCGCTGTGGTGACTTTTTCCAGAGGCTTCTACCCCAGTTTCTGCTACTCCAGTTGTTGCTTCTACTGATCGAGATAAGAGAGTCGCGAGCTAATTCCCTATCCGTCTTTGGAGTGTAGCGGTACCCCTTTTTTTTATTTATAGTTCAGTCAGCTGGATTATTGTATATTGATACTTCTGAGAATTTTATTTTGAGAGACATGTATTGTGAGGATCAGACTTGTGCCATTTTGGGCTTGTATTTTATATCTCAGTAGTTTACTTTCCAGCTCTGATATCTGTATAGTTGTAATATTATCTTTTGCAGGTTAGACGCTTCGCCTATGCGGGGCTTCCCGTATGGGCGGCGGATTTGTTGGCGAGCCCGGATCGCAGTTTCGACCCCGGGGCGTGACACACATCTTAAAATTCTTTAATATTCTCTTACCATATCTCATCTCATGACCAGATAGTGTTGATCAACAGAAGTACCTTCTATAAACCTTTTGGAAAGCAAACTTCAGATCCTACAAAGAATATTAACCCAGTGCCCAAGAAACAGAAAATCTGAAAGTAAGCTTTCAAGCAACATCAATACACTTGAATTACTCTCTAATACGCTATTATAGGATGCCAGATCAGAACACGAGCCAGAGCTAACAAGCAGTATGCATTTCTATTAAACAACCAAAACACCCTTGTAAGCCCATATCAAGTAACATCAAGTAACACCAACCTGCACCTTGCAATAAACCAATTGGAAGCCAACTATGAATGACCCTGAACTTGAAACACACCTATGCATGCTCATCATCCTGACATCCCAATACTTGCCATCCTTTTTAGTTTGGGACTGCTACGCGCTTCTGTGGAATTAAATGTTACTTTCCTCATTAAAAAACATCTAAAGCTTAAATCAACTTCCAACCTAACCTACAGTTACTTATTATCACTGATTTTGAAGTCTACACATTATAGATCGTCGGCTATAGGATCCTTCTAGTTCCTTTTCATTTCTTCATATGTTTTCCTTTTTTTTTCAACTATAACAATACAAATACAAGGGTTATTTATTCTTAACCTTTTACAGTCAAGTTTTTTATCTCTAAGTTGCAACAGCTTTCCAAAAAGTTTGTAAAAGTTATAATAGTACACAGTATCTTGAAGGGTGCTTTTCTTTGTCACTTAAGATCTCATTCCTAATATTTTGCTGCTGCTTCACATTACATTCATTATCTTTCAGTCACTCAAATGTCCCTTCCCCGAGTTCTAGCCTCTTCTCTTCTGTCACTCTATGGTATGTTTCTTTTTCCATTTCCTGAAGAAAACATTATTTATATGCATCCATCAATCTCAAGTTCTCAGCAAAGTAGATGAAGGTAAGGTTCGAGGTCCAAACTTCAATCATAAACCTAACTATATTTTGGATAGAGCTGAGCTAGATATGAACTGCTATGTTTTTTAGAACACTCCACCCAGTCATAGCACATTTTGCGTCAAGCTCCAGGTTCGGATAAAACTCAGAGCCTGTTTGGCAATCATTGAAAAATAAAACAGAATTTTATTTTACAACGTATTGGATAGATTGAAAAATTCAATACTCTATAAAAATATTACTCTGTTTTTAACTATTTGGATTGCGAACTTTAAAAAAATACTCTGTTTTAAATTTAAACTTTCAATACAAAAAATTAAATTTAAAAATATAAATTTTTAATTTTTAATTTTAAAATTTTAAAATTAGGATTTAAATTTCAAATTTAAAATTTTTAAAATTGAATTTGAATTTTAAAATTTTAAAATTTGAATGTGAAATTTTAAATTTTAAATTTCAATTTTAAAATTTAAAAATTCAAATATAAATTTCAAATATTTTATAATACTAACTTTAAGTTTTAAACATAAAATTTTATTATTTTAAAATAATAATTTTTAATTTTAAAATATTAAATTTTAATTTTATTATTTAGAATTTTAAATTTCAAAATTTAAAATTTAAATTTATATTTTATTTTTAAATTTTTCAATTTTTAGTTTTAAATTTTAAAATTTAAATTTTATTTTTAAAATTTAAATTTTAATTTTATTTTTAAAATTTAAATTTAAATTTAAAATTTTAAATTTTAAATTTTAAATTTTTAAAGAGGTGCGAAATGCAAAAAAGGACGATGGAGAAGTCTTACGCGAAATAGGGAATTTTTTTTAGCCGGTCTAACCTCTTTTTTTTTTCCCCAAAAATACTTCGAAACGGCAATTTTACGTTGTAATGTTTTTACGCTGTTGTGTCATCCAAACGGGCTAACTAATAAAAAAACAATGCTTTTTAAATTACAGAGTAAAATGATTTAAAACTCTGTTTTGGAGGTTTTCCAAACAGGGCCTCAGTCTATAATGTAATTGGATTAGAATATTGTAAGCTGAACAATAAAGCAATTCATAACATCTAGGAAGTATGAATACTCTATTTACACACTCTGGCCATATCTGATGCAATCGGCTATGTATATGCAGCCAATATGCAGCCAATAAGCAGCCAATATATGTCGAATACGTTGGGGTGAAAATGCATCCAATACGGTCGGATGTTTGACGAAACCATGTCCGCATCCATATTTATATTTTCGGATACGAATTTGAATGCGGATGCATCAAATATTGAATTTTTGTTACTATATCCGCTAAAAACGGATTCAAGTACGAATCAGATATTTCTTCAGATTTGAATATGGATTGGCTTTGTATCAGGATATTATTCGGATAACAATATATGTACTAATATGAACATAAGAAGATAAACTAGATTTAGCGCAAATAAAACACAATGGAATTAAAATTTCACACTCGTGTTCAAACTTTAAATGCCTATATCTTATTCAGTAAAAATTTAAGAGCACATTTAGTTCAAAATGTAAATCAAAACCAGAATAGGATTCAAAATAGATCGGAATATATATTAATATGTACATACGAATATAAACTAGATTTAACGGGAATAAAACACAATGCAATTAAAATTTCACATTCGTATTCAAACTTTGTATGCCTACATCTTATTCAGTAAAATTTAAGAGCATGTTTAGTTCAAAATGAGAATCGAAATCGGAATAGGAACCATAATAGATCAGAACGGAAAATGGAATGGAAAATTATCCTAATTTGTTTGGTTAATAATAGGAATTGAAATCAGAATCAACTCATTGCTTGCTTAAGAAAAACTAAATCATAAAAATGTTTAAATAGAATCCACAATTCAAAATTAAATTACACACTCAAAATATAAAATTCAAATATAAATTTTAAAAATTTAATTTGAATTCGAATTCATGGTTTGTATTCAAACCTCTTATACAAATTTTGATTCACAATTTAAATATAAATTTAATTTAAATTTCTATTCAAATTTGAATTCAAAATAATATGTTGAATTTACAATTTAAATCATGCTCATATTGAAATTCAAAAAAAATAAATTTTAATTAAAATTTAAATCCACTATTTAAATTCATAATCAAAATTTGAATCCAGATTTGAACTCACGATTTAAACTCAAAAATTTATATTTCAATATGAATTCAAAATTCAAATTCAGGTTCAAGTCAAAATTTAAAATTATGTCTAAATTTAGATATATTATTTACATTTAAATAATTGTTATTAAAGAAGTAAAAAAACAAATGTAGGGATTAAAGACTCGAACCCCACACCTCCTACACTTCCTCCGCAAGCCTTCTACTTAGTGTTTGAAAAGACGCGCCTGAGGCGCGCGCCTCATGCCTAGCCTCAACGCCCAGGCACGAGGCGCGCACCTTAGACATGACTCGTGATATTTACATTTAATAGGTTTAGGGTTTGGGTTTTCAGGTCTTGGGTTTTTTCAGTATATTTTAAAATGTTACGGGATTGAAAAAATTCCTGATTTGAATGTTTTTTTATCCTTTTCTCTTGGTCATTCTCTCTTCCACCCCCTAATGGCAACAAGCAGCAACGACAAGAAGCAAGAAGAACCAACAAGCAATAACAAGTACTTTTAAGTTCAAAGTTGAAATATAATTTTTTTTCTTTTTCATTTGAGAACATATATACATGTGGTTTCTTTACTTTTTTAAGGTTATTTTATTTTTATATGGCTATTTTGAAATTTTTTAATATCAAACATCTATTTAAACTAGGCTTGTGAAGAGTGTTTTATTTTTATTAGATGCGTGTCTCGCCTTCTTGAGACACGTCTCGTGGTGTGCCTCGCGCCTACGCTCCAGAAAGCCTTTGCGCCTTTTTACGCCTCGCGCCTTTCCAAACACTGCTTCTACCATATAAACTACACTGTGCTATTAATAGCACCAAGTCATTGGTGCTATTAGATTTTTGACCTTTGGATGAAGAGATGTGTGGTTAGGATGATAGTGGCCCCTAGGATTTAGTTGGTGGTTGGGGAAATAGTATGATCTAAGAGGTGAAAATAATTCAAGAAGTAGATTCAACAGTGGAAAACTAGGCAGCACCAAGTGCTTGGTGCTATCGATAGCATAGGAATCGAACTCTATATATTTATATATATTTAGATATTCGGATCCAAATCTGATTTTTCAAATATCCGAGATATTTTGCATTGTTTAAAACCATATCTGCATTTGTATCCAACCGGGTCCGAATATTTCCTATTCAAATGCAGATGAAATCGTATACGGGCGGGATTACAATAGGATATTATCCAATCCATTTTCACCCCTATGAATACAACCACAAAGTACCTACATTTTCAAAAATTAAAAAAAAAAGATACGAGATGCATATGCAGAGGATATGGGAGGATACAAGAAGGAGACAGTAAGTATTGATGACTATTTATTGGTTAATTTTGGCCAAATCATTTTCTAATCAACCTTCGCCTCTAACCTATTAATCCATTACACAAAAAAATTGCAAGTTTTCGCTACCTGCCAGATTATTGACTTGTATGTTTCAAATCATTTTGATATATATCACTATGTAATAAATATAGCGCCAGTTAAATACATATTCAAAAATAATAAAACCAAAACAATAATATTATTAAGTAGGTTTGATCAAGATAATAACCAAAAATTTTTGCTATGATTATAAGAATAGTGGCTACAATATCCAAGCAATTAGGTCTAAACAAGTTTAGATTCATTGTTAATAAAAGTTCAAAATAATAAGGTAAATAGGCAAATATTAATGTGTCTCTTAGACTCAACAATTGGAACAAGTACATGAATATTCTAATCCTGGTCACAATCTTTATAGTGGCTACCTTTCAAAAGCATAATGTAAGGATATATGTAGCTTTTGTCATACTTTATTCTGCTACTAGTTCTTCCTGGTAGTTTGACCCTGTAACTTACTTTTATAGTTCCCCATCAACCCATTGTAACACTATTGTTTGAACTACAAAGACAAACACAAGAAAAAAAGTAAACAAGGAAGCATGACCAAAATAGCATCTATTTTTTCTTAGTGGGGATCCAAGATCCCATTGAGAATAAGACACACTACATAAGAAAGTCTGGAACTAACTATATTAAAACACTCTAAACTCTTTTTCTAGTCAAAAGGCTAATGACTCATACCAGGATCTCATAAGGAAAACCTATGTGAAATAAACACCAAAATAATCAAAATATCACAAAATTAGGATCTAAAGCCTTTGATAAAGTCATATAGATAGACACACCCGTTGGTAAGTTAGGTTCTTTAGTTGTTTGTCTGGAACTATGTGATGTCGACCAGTCAGTACTAGTTGTTTGTCTGGAACTATGTGATGTCGACCAGTCAGTAAGAACCAGTCAATTGGTCAAAATTCTTTGCTATAACCAAACTTTGGCCAATGACACTAAAGCTTGTCAAATCGTTGGCGCTAACCATTAATTCCAAAAGCTCGAGTTGTTAGAAAAATACAACAAATGCACTTAAAGCATACAAACACAACGCCCACAGATCTCGATTGTGACTTGGCCCAACCCGACCTCCCGCCATTCCGAACGTGACTTGGTCCAACCTGGCCGGCCCCCCTTTAAGCCAACAACACCCTCCCTTCATAGCACCTGCACAAATTCGCAGCATGCAAGAATCAAACCAGTGACCTCTGGCTTTGATACCACTCGTCAGATCGTTGGCGCTAACCATTAGTTCCAAAAGCTTGAGCTGTTAGAAAGATGTAACTAATTCACTTAAAGCGTACAGGCACAGCAGCGCCTACCGATTTTGATTGTGACTGGGCCTAACCAACTTTCCATCACTTTGAGCATAACTCTGTCCAACCTGACCTCCCACCATTTCGAACGTGACTTGACCCAACCTGACCCAACCTGGCCTACTGTCACAGGGCAGGATGTTGGCTCCCCTTTAAGCCAATAGAGCTTTACTAGCAAGACTAACATAAAATTTTTTATCCTATCAACAATGTGATTGGAGATAGTCATAAAAGTGATAAAATAGCGTAGAGGATTTTTAATTAACTGACAGTTGATATGGAATATATAAAAGAATAACAAGAACATTTACAACATTAGATTGCGTACATAGGTGTATAATGTTTAGATTTAACATAATGAATAATTCACCAATTAGCAACTCATACTGCAAAGAGTATTCAAAAACTTTATTTCCCATAAGCATAAAAATGAACAAAAAATTCCGCAAAAGTTTTGCAAAAGTTGATAATATCAAATATTAAATATGTAAGAAATTGCAAAAGTTGATATGCAAATTATCAAAATTTGTAAGTGTGGAGACCCGATTTTCGATTGGCAACTCGATCCCGTTGACATCGATGTGAGAACACTCTAGTTTTCAGTGTTAGAATTCATTTGCGCGCAAAACGAACGCGAGAAACGGATCCAGCGCAAAAAACTGTGCGAAATACACTATTTGTGTATTTTTCAGGGAATTCGGGCGCCCGGAATTTTGATCCGGGCGTCCGAATCTTGTGGTGATCATGGGCTGGACCGGTCGGGCTGCTACAGTAAACCGAGCTGCTACAGTGATTCGGGTTACTACAGTGCCAATCTGGGCGCACTTCCGGACGCGACCACGTGGCGACGCCGTGGCAACACGTGGAGCGGCGGGCGCGCCAGCTAGGGCAACGAGATGGTGACACGTGGCGGCTGGAGCGATCAAGCGCGCGGCGTGGTGACACGTGGATTAGTGACTTTTGGGCGCAGGTTTCGGGTGCAGCCCAGTGTTTTCGAGCGCTCGAAACCTGGTGTTTCAGCTGAGAGCAGGGTATGGCTTATTTTGATCCGTGGTTGCATCTTATCCAGCCTTTTGGGCTATAAATTGGACCTTTAGACTCCAAGAGATCCTTTTCCATCCCTCTTCTCTTCCACCCTGATTTGAAGGCATTTACAAGCTCCATCATCTTCTCCTTCCATACTTTTCCACCATTGTTGAGCTTGGAGCTTGCTTGCAGAGTTTAGCAACTCCGTCGACGCTTCTTCCCCGGCTTCTCCAGAGCTATAGGAGTGGAGTTTGGAGGTGATTCTTGCGGGAAAATCTTCAGCACTCATAGCTTTACAACTTTCATATTTTGGAGGAATTCCAGTTTGGACTTTAAGCCAGATAATTTTAGCCATCTTCAAGACCCTCGTGCACAGCGTGGATTTCTGAACAGCACTCAGTATTTTTCTTCCTCTGGGCAGTAGGAGTGGAGTTTTGAGCTCATTCTTGTGGGAAAATCTTCTGGACTCGTAGCTCTGCAACTTTGTTATTGATGAGGGTGGCCAATTTCAGCATTTGAATAGGTATGTATGCCCATCTTTGAGCCCTTGTGTGCAGTTTTCAGAGTTTGGACAGTCTTGAGTAATTATGGAATTTCTTTATCTTTTTCTTATGGAATGGAGAATTTTAAAGTTTGGTTTCATCTAGACTTCAAGAGGAACAATTGGACACCTTAATCTTGGATTTTTTAAGGTATTTGATACACTTTATTAAGTCTTTTCTCAGACTCATGATGCCGAAATTCTGCAGCAGATTTGTTGGTAAACCCTTTTGTGTTATTTCAGTTGTGGGGCTAATTTTGTGGATTAAAGATGGGTTTACTGAGAAATTAAAGGTTGGTTTACATCATCAAGAGTATGGTGAGCAATTTCTTTATTGGATTCAACTTGTGATTATGCTTAATTTGGATTCTACAATAAGTTGAATTTCATCTTGTGGAATGCATGCAGATTTTGGGACAGCAATTGCAAGAGCAAGTTTTGAGCCGAATTTTGGAACTTAATGTCAGCTTTTTGTGGATCCTTTGATGTTTCTAAGTTAAAAGAGAACTTAGGAACCAAATTTGGGTTGTTATATTGAAGTATATTGAGGTATATAAAGCAGATTTTGTATCCTTTATCACTTGTTGTAAATGCTGAAATTTCAACGTAGCAGTTGATGTTTTCGCAATTCTGTTCAATCCGGCAGGAATTTTTGGGAGATTTTGGATTCGTTGGAAAGCTAAGAACCAGAGGATTACGCACGCCGAATTTCATATCGATCGGACTTCGGGTCGTTGGACTTTCAGGTGAGGTATTGAGCACATCGAAACTGCGGTCTACAAACCGGTTTAACCAATTTCAGCATAGTGTGATTGTTGTATTTGCTATCTCTAGTTGATCTAATTATGGTTAAACTTGAGATTTATGTTGAGAGCTACACTTATTATGTGTGAGAACTATTCCAAGCTTGTTTGGACATCTAGATAGGCCACACTCTTTTTATATTGCTATGCTATTCATGTTAGAATCAAACTTAGGAGAAAACCCATTTTTCTTCCTTATGATATCTATTGCTCGGGGTTTTGAGCAGGATTGGGGATAGTATAGTTGTGTTATCGAGTCGGGTGGGATAGCACCGGATTATCGACTCAGGAGTTGTTCGGCAACCGCAGATTGAGGGTGGTTTGGCCGATTAATGGTTATGCATCATTTGGGGCCGGGATTGCATCAGTGGATAGAGAGTTTCCACCTTGAGCATAGTGATGACTTTTGCCTACTTTACTGATATACTCAACTGAGTTACTTTCCTCGAACGGGTCGCTCCCCTCGAGTGCCACTCTGAAGTAGGCGAGACCGGGTTTTATACAGGTCTGTGATTTCGATATTGGCACAGGCGGGACCAAGTTTTATACAAGTCCATTAGATTGGGTTATATCTCGGCAGTTTTCTTCCAGTGATACAAACATATACACTTGACAGTATACATTGTGGCATTGAGGCATAGTAGTGATAGTATTCATTCCAGTTATTACTTCCTCGCTCATTTACCATTTCCTACTTATGCCTTTTGGTAAACTCGGTGGGTAGGTCGGAGGTTCGATGACATACCCACTGAGGACTACTGGTTTTCTAGTAGTTCTCACACCCGTTGTTGTTGCTCGGTCTTTTTCAGATTTCTCGGCGGCTGTTGCGGCGCCGGCGGATCAAGGCAAGGGGATCGTGGGCTAGATAGATCTTCTACTACTCTTGAGAGCTAGCAGTGGACTCAATGTTGTTTTATTTTGTTTATAATTTAGTTGAGCAGACTGATGTATTTATTTTGGGTCTGGCTGGAGCCAGCAGGTTGTACTTTTTCCTTTTCTGAGAGATAATACTTGTACAGAGATATTTGGAGATTTATATATATTCGCAATAACAGTCTGTATTTGATATATTTAGTTCAGCTCTGATATCTCTCTCTCTCTCTCTCTCTCTCTCTCTTTCTCTACTTGAGCAGGTTGTATCGCTGCATATACGTAGGAAATTCTGCGTATACGGTGGATCTGTTGGCGAGCTCGAATTCCGGTTTCCACCCGGGGCATGACAGTAAGAGTGATCATTTTGTATAAAAATGTACTATAGAGGAAGGTAAAACACATAACCTCTCTTTTATAATGATCACTTGCCAACTCATGTATATGTGAATCAGCTTAAGCAAAATCAGAACAACAGAATACCAAAGGACAATCTAAAATGATGCTAAACGTTGGCAAAGTAAATAAAACAAGAAAAAACTTCAAAAACCCTAATGAAATACAGACTATCTCCACTTTACTATCTAGTGGTCGCAACACTATTCACTCTAAGACTACTTTCAGCTACTCTTTAGGATTTGCCATTGAATGTCATTAAATTTGAACACTAGGCAATGATGAAGATTGCTAGAATGCTGCAAATAAAGATTTAAACCCTTTATCATATTGATTATCCTTAATTAGAAAGATTTAATAAGTTGCCCTATTGTCACATGCTCAAATTATCTTAAGTTTTTCCATAAAGAAAACTGTAATGAAGGGAAAGAGAAAAAAACAAATGAGAAAAGAATCTATCAGATTCAGCCCTTTTAACATTCTTAAACCTCTGAAAACTGCAAAGAGGGGATGCTAATCGTCAGTAAGAGAGAAAAAGAAAATGAATCAGGTGAACGTGACACAAAACTGACTAGTGACTAAAATTGTTCCTAGGAAGCTACAGCCTTAGTCGTCAACCCCAACTCTTCTCCACTCTAAGCTGTCTGACTCTCAAAGACTTAATTAAGCAACTTATCACTCTTTTAAACGCTTAAGTAAAATTGAGCCTGCCATCAACCAATCCTTCCACGCTGACTTGATATACAAGCAAAGGTACAGAAAAATCAGAAAAAAAAAAAAAAAAAGAATTCAAGCAACCTATGTAAAGATCACTAATATTTGATGAATCATATCTAATCTAAGAAACTTACACAGAAATTGGTGCCCAGGTACATTAGTATAATGAAGAGAGGCACATGAAGAAGAGCAGATAGGAGAAGAA
Organism: Tillandsia fasciculata; assembly: GCA_029168755.2. Classification (NCBI taxonomy): domain Eukaryota; kingdom Viridiplantae; phylum Streptophyta; class Magnoliopsida; order Poales; family Bromeliaceae; genus Tillandsia; species Tillandsia fasciculata. Next base: position 24,166,048 of record CM054934.1, on the reverse strand, counting down.
AAACAGACATCCCAAGCAAGAAGAAATTATTCTAGAAAGTGAAACGGCCCGTTAGTCTTGCCTATGATTTATATTCCAATCAGTTGAACACCAAAAAATTCATCTCCAAGATCATACCAAATAAAAGATAACCTTTAGGCATCATAATTTAAGTGTGGCAATCAATAATAAAAGAAAATTGGTAAAATTAAAGTTAAAGCAGAGTAACAAAGAATACCTTCCCATTATTCCATATGCATTTGCAAGACACTGGTTTGTGTCGATAGAATCCTCATGTTGTGTCCCAAATGAGATCTCAATTATGTCCTTTGCAAGACTCAGAAACTTCACAGCCAACTGCGGCTGATTCATCTCCACATAAGCCTGCCCCAAATGCTTATAAGCAAATCCCAACCCAAAATGCTTAGGTCCAAAGGAATTTTTCAGCTTCTCGATCGCACTTTTCAGATACGGAACAGCCTGCAGCACTCTCGTCGTGAAGAGAAGCAACCAACCAATTCTTGCTGAAATACTTCCCTCCATGTGCTGCATCTCTGGAAGCTTCCCGAGCATTGCAAGAGTCCTCTTCATCATAGATAGAGAAGTCTCGAACTCGCTCATTGTCTCGTATAGCATTGATATCTCTGCATAAGCTTCGACAACTTTCGAAGGGCATGAAGTCTCCTTCTTGTCAAGAATTCCGCAAGCAATCTCCACACACCTCCTTGCCTCCCCAACCTTCTCTTCACAACACAAGGCTTTCGCCATCGTTACCAGCACGAAAGCCCGGGCCTCACTCTCCTTCTCTGCCTTTTGAATGGCCATTTTCAAAGTGCTAGTCGCCTCATCCAACCTACCTAATAAAATAAGTATGTTGGCTGCATCAATTTCGGTTTGTATCAGTTCATTAACCAATTCTAAACCCTCAAAACTTCTCCTGGAGAGTTCGCTCTGTCGCAACGCTTCCTCATTCTCCCCCAGCCCGATATATATAACCCCAAGAAGCTGCCGAACCTTGGCCACCTCAGCCGAATCAAGGCCAAACTGTTGCTTATGAATCTCCAATGCCTTCAAACAGAGATGCAATGCTTCCTTAAACTCTAATACCATTGTGTAAGCCTCTGCTGCATCCTTATAGGCACACCCCAATTCCCTACAATTCGGCTCCAAAATTGCAACTTTAAGCTCAATCGACCTCCCTAGATCGACCAAAGCCTCCCATCTTCGCCCCAAGGCGGTCTTCGTCCTCGCAAGCTGGTCGTGGACAGCAATACCAACCGACCCAATTTGAGAATCACCAGCATCTCCCCTTTCCAACGCACCAAGAATCTCCACAGCAGTATTCAGCGACTCCAAGCTCTCATCAAACCTCTTCATCTTGCAACTGATAGATCCCACCATGCAAAGCGCCTCCGCGACCGGAAGAGACCACCCGCCATCAGACTTCTCGAAGATCTTCAGAGCTCTAATGGCAAAGGCGAGACCTTTATCGAAGTTTCCGGATCCTTCGCCGCTCATACGCTCCGCTAGCTTCAAGCAAGCCACGCCGAGCTTCCTCTCGTCGCCGCCGCCGCTCTCTGCAGAAGACTCCATGGCTTTGAAGGCGAAGAGGAGCTCCTCCGTGGTGGAAGTGGAGTCGGAGGATGGGGGAGCGGGGGAAGGCCATGGGAGGGTTTGGAACGAGCGGCGGGACGGGAGGGAGACGGAAAGAGAGGAGGGAGAGGGGAGGGAAGAGGAGGTGGGCGGTGGGGAATGGAGAGGAAGGTGGGAGCAGAAGAGATTGGGGAGGAGTAGGGCTTGGGGAGAGAGGAGAAGGGTTTTGGAGAGGGAGAAGAGGAGGGAAGAGGGAGCAGCTCTTCGCATGGCGTCGGTGAGGGCGAAGGGTTTCTCCAGGGAGAACGAAGGGTTTTTGCGAAGAAGTCTACGCTTCATTCACGAATTCAAGCGAATTAATTTGGAGTCCGTATTCTTTTGGCTATAATAATGGAATTGATAACCATTTGAATTTTTTTGGTGGATAAATAACTAAAGCGAATTAATTTGGAGTCTGTATTCTTTTGGTCATAATAATGGAATTGATAATCATTTGAATTCTTTTAGTTGATAAATGACTAAAACACTTTCATTATATTATCTTTACAATACATAAATTCTGAATCTTCGATTGTTTATATGTCGCTTCCTCTCGAATTCGCTAGATTAAGAATTACAGGCGATTACCGGCTGAAATATTGGTTACCATCTTGGTTGATTCTTTCTTTTGTTCCCGTTTGTGCTCCTTTGGATCACCTGTGTAGCCGATTATCTCGAGCCGTTCTCTGGATTTCTCTCTTCTTCCCTGAGCGCGCGCTCTCTCTCTCTCTCTCAGATCTCCCCATCTCTCCAAAATCTCTCCCCGATCTCTCTTCGAGACAGGTGTCGCTCTCCCCGTGTTTCGTGCTGCGAGTGCGATCTCTGCTATTGTTCGCGACGCAATTATTACTGGATACGGAATTTGTGGCGATTTCTTAAGATACGGTTGCGGAATCTATGACAATCTCCTAATAAATAATTGAGGCTATTGGCTTTTTCCTCTTCTCCTCCTCATGAATGCGTGGAAAAAATGAGGATGGAGACTCTGTTGTCGTTATTGTTTGCCCCGAACTATATCGGTTTGGATCGATGGTTGACTGTAGCGATGTTGTTTACCATGGATCTCCCAAGTACAGATTTTTTATGATTTAAAAAAAAAAAAAAATTAGCTCATTCTTTTTTCTTTTTTTTTTCAATTTTTTACTTTTTAGATTTTTGTTTCACCTTTTTTCCCTTTTGTGCCCTTTCATTGTTTGGATTGTTCAGTTTGCCCTTCTCTTTTCTAATTTGCTAAGATCTTTTTTTATCTTGCTCATCATTATTACTATCATTATCATCATTAATATCTACTAAAACCTACTTCCAACTGAGATTTATGCTGGACAATCTCTATAAAAAAATTGTGTTTGTTTGGTGGATCACCTCCAAGATTTTCTTCTTCTTTGGTGTGAAAAAAGGATTTGTTTCTATTGATATAGTTTGGTAGATCATCTTCAGTGTTGTCTTCTTCCTTGGGGTGAAAAAAAGTTTGCTTCTCTTGCTATATACTTTTATTTTTATCTATGATATGCATGTGTTTTACATAATTATCATCATCATTACAAAAGCTGTGATATATGTATGATTGTTGTTGCTTTTCCTTATATCAAAAGAAAATTTGATCTTGTACATGATCATGATAAAAGTTGTTGATAGTTGGGACACAATAATCTTTGTTTCTTTGAAATAATTATGAAGTGTTTAGCAATAGATTTTTGTATTGTTTTACATTTTTGTTTTTAGTTTTACTGTATCTCCTTCAGATTTGTTTAAATTATATTTTTTATTGTTGTTTTGCGCCCCCCCCCCCCCCACCCCTCTTTGCTGTAGTTTTTTACGCATTTCCTTCTCCTCCCCTCTCCTCTCGCTCCCTCCCATTGCGCACCTCCTAAATCTGCAATAATGCCGATTGTTGAGTTATCGTACGTTCATTTGCTTCATGAAATTGTCGAAAAATTGGGTATGAGTGTTCCTCAAAGTGGGATGACCACAAATGTAGAGGGGCAATTTGTTGGCTATGTTGATTTGCAAATCCCCTGCGAAGGCCCTGTTGCTGAGGTTGTACGTTGCTGGGGTAGTCCCTTCGCAGTAGCCGTTGTGGCCGAGTAGGATGATGCTCATGTTGTCATTAAAAGATTGAAAGAGGAACTCGATTTGCATATTAAGGATGCTAATTATGAGGACCGGTCATATTACAAGAATATGTACGATCATCTCACTAACCAGTATGCGACTTTGTTCACAAAATATGGTAGGGTTAAATAGGAGCTTGGCATGTTGAAGGAATGTCACGGTTGTTTAGTTGCACAAAAGGAGCAGTTTGTTGCCGAACGTATCAAAATTCGGGCTGCTATTGAGGAATGTCATGGTATCATCAACCGTCTCTGTGTTGGCACGGGTAATCCGAATAGCGACCCAACTGATTCCAACTCGGTCGCCACGCGCTCTGCCGCTCTAAATTCTTATTTTGTTGGACTCTCTCTTACTTTTATTATGTATATTTATCTACTCGCTGTTTTGCGCGTTGATTGCTGTCTAAAACTTCTCTTTTATTTTTTTTTTATTTTCTTCCTGGTATGACTCCACTGCTGTGGCGGTTTTGGACATGCTCTATAATGTTTAATACTTGAATATTTTTTTCCTATTGTTGTTGGTATCGATGTAATATATTATGAGATGCTCTACTATTTTGTAAAAATGTTTCGGTATCGATGTAATATATTATGAGATGCTCTACTATTTTGTAAAAAGGTTTTGATGAATATAACCTCAAATGTATGCCTATTGTTAGGGACTTAGAAAGCTTAAGTCCGTGACACCATGATGTTGTTATAAGTAATGCTCTTATATTATGGATTATCTTTTCTACTAAGATAACTGTTAAATCGAAACGGCAAAAAATAGATCCAAGAAAAATAATGTAAGAAAAGAAAAGTAAAGTGCACACCAAGTTTTACGTGGTTCGGCCACCGGCCTACATCCACGGGCGAAGACGGAGCAAAGACTTGTATTAAAGTCAAAAGAAGAATACAAAGATTATATCTCTCAAGAAAACCGAAACTCCAAATAAATCCGAAATATCAAAATTTGCGTCCACCCTAATGATTCCTAAGAATCCAATCGTATGAACGCCCTCACCTTAGAGCTTCAATTTCTTAATTAATCGCCGGCTTCATTAGCAACATATGGCTCCTCCAATACGGCCTCTCTCCTCTTGGGTTGCTAAATTAATTAGAGCATGGCCTCTAATTAAAATCCCGGCTTCATTAATATGGCCGTATGTACCAACACCAACAACACGTATCTTCCTTGTTGGCCTAAATTAATTAGCGCTTCGGCTAATTAAAAGTTGCAGCGTCATTAAAGTGGTCGGGTATGCTATATATAATATATGCCTTCAAACTAGAATCTAATTAGGATTTGTAGTCTAACTAAACTCCTAATTAAATTCTAGTTATACCCAACAATCTAAATCTCATATTATCCTAATTAGATTAGGATTTAACTTCAATTTCGATAAATACAAATTTAAACCAAATTATAACAATCTCCACCTTGGTTTGATTTGTAGTCTTTAGCCGCTGTGTTGAGGTTGCCACAAAACTCCACCTTGACTTGAATTTCACCTTAATGCTCCGTGCTCCGTCTTCTCCAAACGCCCCATAGGGCCTCAAATGCTGCTAACTGCCACCAAGTCCAAACAATGTTTGAACTTGGCAATTGTAAGAGACTTAGTAAGCATGTCCGCCGGATTGTCCTCGGTACCAATTTTCTTAACAGTCACTGTGCGTTTTCCGATCACATCCCGAATAAAGTGAAACTTTACATCGATGTGCTTCGTCCTATCATGAAACATTTGATCTTTAGACAAATGAATAGCACTCTGACTATCTGAATAAACAATCGTCGGCTCCCAACAAGAAGTAAGTTCTCCATATAAGTCCACCCTAACGATTCCTAAGAATCTAATCGTATGGACGCCCTCACCTTAGAGCTTCAATTTCTTAATTAATTGCCGGCTTCATTAGCAACATATGGCTCCTCCAATACGGCCTCTCTCCTCTTGGATTGCTAAATTAATTAGAGCATGGCCTCTAATTAAAATTTCGGCTTCATTAATATGGCCGTATGTATCAACACCAACAACACGTATCTTCGTTGGTTGGCCTAAATTAATTAGCGCTTCGGCTAATTAAAAGTTGCGGCTTCATTAAAGTGGCCGGGTATGCTATATATAATATATGCCTCAAAACTAGAATCTAATTAGGATTTGTAGTCTAATTAAACTCCTAATTAAATTCTAGTTTTACCCAACAATCTAAATCTTATATTATCCTAATTAGATTAGGATTTAACTTCAATTTAGATAAATACAAATCTAAACCAAATTATAACAATCTCCACCTTGGTTTGATTTGTAGTCTTTAGCCGCTGTGTTGAGGTTGCCACAAAACTCCACCTTGACTTGAATTTCACCTTAATGCTCCTTAATGCTCCGTGCTCCGTCTTCTCCAAACGCCCCATAGGGCCTCAAATGCTGCTAACTGCCACCAAGTCCAAACAATGTTTGAACTTGGCAATTGTAAGAGACTTAGTAAGCATGTCCGCCGGATTGTCCTCGGTACCAATTTTCTTAACGGTCACTGTGCGCTTTCCGATCACATCCCGAACAAAGTGAAACTTTACATCGATGTGCTTCGTCCTATCATGAAACATTTGATCTTTAGACAAATGAATAGCACTCTGACTATCTGAATAAACAATCGTCGGCTCCCAACAAGAAGTAAGCTCTCCATATAAGCCTCTTAACCACATAGCTTCCTTCACACCCTCTGTCATAGCAATATATTTCGCCTCGGTCGTGGACAAGGCGACAATGGGTTGTAATGAAGCTTTCCAACTAACTGCACATCCTCCAATAGAGAAAATATACCCTGAAAGTGATCTCCTCCTATCCAAATCACCTGCGAAATCCAAATCAACATATCCAACCACACCATCCTTACACCTCCCAAACTCCAAACAAGTGCTAGTGGTACCTCGTAAGTATCTCAGAATCCACTTAACAGCTTGCCAATGAGCCTTACCAGGATTGGTCATATATCTGCTAACCATGCTCACTGCGTAAGAGATGTCCGGTCGTGTGCAAACCATGGCGTACATGATGCTCCCGACAGCGCTAGAATATGGAACATGTGACATGTACTCCCTATCATCATCGGACTGTGGTGATAACTCGGCCGAAAGTTTGAAATGCGCCGCAAAAGGAGTGCTCACCGGTTTTGCGTCTGCCATACCGAAACGCTTTAGAATTTTCTCTATATATTTTTCTTGTGATAAATGCAGAAGTCCTGAATTCTTGTCTCTCTTAATTTTCATACCAAGAATTTTCTTAGCAGCACCCAGATCTTTCATCTCAAACTCACCCTTTAATGAAGCCTTCAACTTATTAATCTCAACTATGTCGTCGGAAGCAATCAACATATCATCGACATAGAGCAACAAATATATGAAAGATCCCTGATCAAGCTTCCTAAAATATACGCAACTGTCACGCTTGCTTCTTGAATATCCGTGACCTGTCATAAAGGAGTCAAACCGCTTGTACCATTGTCGAGGAGACTGCTTCAAGCCATAAAGCGATTTTCTTAATAGGCAAACATGGTCCTCCTTCCCTTCAATAATGAATCCCTCTGGCTGTTTCATATAAATTTGCTCCTCAAGTTCTCCATGGAGAAAAGCTGTCTTAACATCAAGCTGCTCAAGATACAAGTCATTTATGGCTACTAACGATAAAAGAACACGAATAGAAGTATGCTTCACGACGGGTGAGAAAATATCATTAAAATCAACACCTTCTACCTGACTGTAGCCCTTAGCAACTAAACGAGCTTTATACCTTGTATCTTCCACGTCAGGGATTCCTTCCTTTTTCTTGAAGACCCACTTGCAGCCAATAATTTTCTTGCCTGTAAGGGGTTTTACTAACTCCCATGTACGATTCTTGTGAAGAGACTCCATCTCTTCATTCATTGCTACCAACCACTCCGCAGAACTGGCACTAGAAATAGCTTGATTATATGTGGAAGGTTCTCCTTCTTCTTCTGTATCTTGTGCCACTGAAAGAGCATAGGCAACCATATCTTCATAACCATATCTCTGCGGTGGTTTTATCTGTCTCCTCGCTCTACTTGTAGCAATGCTTTGCCTCTCAACTTGTGGGGTTTCAGTAACTGAGGTGTCTAGCGACTAAACTTCCTTTGACTGAGAAGAATTCTGTGACTGAACTATACCATCGATCTCTACCTCCACCTGCTTGCTAGCACTCGGGGTCTCATCAGAAGAATTTCGGTTAGGATATAGCATAATAGACTCATCAAACGTGACATCCCTACTAATAATTAATTTAGACGATTCAGGACACCACAATCTATATCCCTTAACCCCCATCGCATAACCAATAAAGATGCAGTTTTTAGCCCTAGGTTCTAACTTGCCTTCATTTACATGAAAACAAGCAGGACAACCAAATATGCGCAAATTAGAATAATCAGAAGGGCTACCAGACCATACCTCCTCCGGAGTTTTGCAATCAAGTGCAGAATGTGGAGAACGATTTACCAGATAGCATGCCGTAGAGATCGTCTCTGTCCAGAAACTCTTCGTTAAGCCAGCATTAGAGAGCATGCAACGTGCTCTCTCTAAAAGAGTTCTATTCATCCGTTCGGCCACCCCATTCTGCTGTGGAGTATGCCTAACGGTCTTGTGTCGAACGATCCCTTCATTCTTGCAGAATTTTTCAAACTCTGATGAACAGAATTCCAAACCATTATCAGTCCTTAATCTTTTGATTTTCTTTTCAGTTTGCTTCTCGATCATAACCTTCCACTGCTTAAAAAACTGAACACCTCGTCCTTACTTTTCAGAAAGAATACCCACACCTTACGAGAATAGTCATCAATAAAAGTCAACATATATTTAGCACCACCATGAGTAGGAGTACGAGATGGTCCCCAAAGATCAGAATGAATATAATCTAGAGTACCTTTTGTTCGATGAACTGCGGCCTTAAAGCTGACTCTCTTTTGTTTGCCAAGAACACAATGCTCGCAGAAATCCAACTTTTCTAAACTCTGATTACCAAGTAAACCTCTCTCGTTCAACTTCATCATACCATACTCGCTCATATGGCCCAGTCGCATATGCCATAATTTGGTGCTATCTGAATCTGACATAGAGGAAGAAGTCACCGCTGCTGAACCTGTCACAGTGGAACCCTGTAGAACATATAACATGTCGGTCAACTTGGCCTTCATCACTACAAGATTCCCTTTAGCGACCTTCATTAATCCATCAGCCGAAGAATACTTAAAACCTTTAGCATCAAGTGTACCTAATGAAATCAGATTTTTTCTCATATCCGGAACATGCCGAACCTCAGATATAGTCCTCACTACTCCATCGTACATCCGTACCTGAACAGTGCCAATACCAATAACTGTACACTTAGAGTGATTTCCCATCAATACATCTCCACCATCAATAGGCTTGTACATCGAGAACCAATCTCTATGTGAACAGATATGGAAGGAACATGCGGAATCCATAAGCCACTCATCCTGCCTGCGTGTCTTATCCGTAACTGTGAAGACAATATCGCCGCCATCTGATTCTCCTACTGCAACACTTGCTTCTGGTTTATCATTGGTGTTTTTCTGATCTTGATTCTTATCACTGTTATTCTTCCGCTGCTCTTTATTTTTCAACTTGAAACAATCAGCTTTTATGTGACCCTTCTTCTTGTAATAGCCGCAAATCAGATTCCTGTGTTTTGACTTTGATCTCGATGTACCTCTATTACCGGAACCCCGAGACCTCCCTCTAGCAACTAAACCTTCTCCTGAAGCTCCACCTGTCTCATTACTTATCTGCATGTCAATCCTTTCTTTTGATAGTAGAGAGGATTTGACATCATCGAGACATAGAATATCCCGACCAAACAAGAAAGTCTCACGAAAATTTTTATAAGAGGGCGGTAAAGAACATAATAATAAAAGGGCTTCATCCTCCTCCTCGATTTTGACATCTATCGAGCGAAGATCCATAATAATAGAATTAAATTCATCTAAATGTGATTTAATAGAGGTACCTTCCGCCATGCGCAACATGAAGAGACGTTGCTTCAAATATAACTTGTTGGTGAGAGACTTCGTCATGTAGAGAGATTCCAATTTAAGCCAAAGCCCTGCAGCGGTCTTTTCATCCAAGACCTCTCGCAATACCTCATCGGATAAATATAATTGTATTGCCGTAAGAGCTTTGTCATCGATCTCCTCTTTCTGCTCCGCCGTTAACGAATCGGACATCTTTTCTTTTCCCAACAGTGCCTTTTGCAATCCTTGCTGCGTTAGTATAGCACGCATCTTGACTTGCCATAATGCAAAACTGTTGGTCCTGTCAAATTTCTGGATCTCGAACTTCGTCGTCATAATTCTTAATCCTCAAGGGAATAGAAGGCTCTGATACCAGTTTGTTAAATCGAAACGGCGAAAAATAGATCCAAGAAAAATAATGTAAGAAAAGAAAAGTAAAGTGCACACCAAGTTTTACGTGGTTCGGCCACCGGCCTACATCCACGGGCGAAGACGGAGCAAAGACTTGTATTAAAGTCAAAAGAAGAATACAAAGATTATATCTCTCAAGAAAACCGAAACTCCAAATAAATCCTAAATATCAAAATTTGCGTCCACCCTAACGATTCCTAAGAATCCAATCGTATGAACGCTCTCACCTTAGAGCTTCAATTTCTTAATTAATCGCCGGCTTCATTAGCAACATATGGCTCCTCCAATACGGCCTCTCTCCTCTTGGGTTGCTAAATTAATTAGAGCATGGCCTCTAATTAAAATCTCGGCTTCATTAATATGGCCGTATGTACCAACACCAACAACACGTATCTTCCTTGTTGGCCTAAATTAATTAGCGCTTCGGCTAATTAAAAGTTGCGGCTTCATTAAAGTGGTCGGGTATGCTATATATAATATATGCCTTCAAACTAGAATCTAATTAGGATTTGTAGTCTAATTAAACTCCTAATTAAATTCTAGTTATACCCAACAATCTAAATCTCATATTATCCTAATTAGATTAGGATTTAACTTCAATTTAGATAAATACAAATCTAAACCAAATTATAACAATAACCAATAGTGATTGTAATCCAAAAAGAGATAGCTAGTCATGCCTGTAACTCAAAAGTGCACAGAGTGAAACTCAGTGAGAAGGTGGCATGTCACAGGTTGAAGGCTTGGGATTCATGTATTTGCTTGAGCTCTGTAAAGAAATTTTGTATGAATTTATGTGGTTTGTAGTGGAAAGAAGGTTTTCCTTTTCTCCCCTTTTGTTCGATGTTTTTGTTTGTGTATGGCGATGATGTTATGAAAAACCCTTTTATGAGAAGTTTTGTTATTTCCCCCACATGGGCATGGCAGTGTGACTGGTCTTTGCCGTTATGGTATGGCCTGTCTTCCCGTGGTTATTGCAACCAGAATTGGCATGGCAATATGCTGAGTCTTCTAACAATCACTGCAGCCATCGAGTACTGGACCTAAAAAAACTAATGTACTGGAGCATTTGTGGAGATATTTTTCGCGGGGCCAAAAAAGAACTGAGCCTTACATTTTTTTTTTTTTTTTTTTACTCTCCAAATTGTTGATTCAAAAAAGCAAGTCTTATTGTGTCCCAAAAAAAGATGAAATTCATTGGCTTTTGATGTTAGGCTGTTTAGCTGGTGCTGTTTTGATTATTGTAATTAGTATTTTATAAGCATCAGGTGCATTATTTTTTATAGTACGTTGACATATTATATAGTTAAATAAATGCATAGTTCTATATAGATGCTCCATAGTTGAATAGAGAAGTGATCGAATTGTATAATTACTTAGTGATACATTGTTGAGTGTTCATGCGTTTATATATTGTTTGAATTATGATGTTATACGTTGTTCTAATTGTGATGATTTAAGCAAGCATACTATATTGCAAGAAACTATATATTTCTTCTCATGAACTAAGCATACCCTATTGTAATCAACCATTGACTACAAAGTGACATAAGGAATTAGTCTGATAGCTTCGGTTCTATAAAGAAATTTTGTATGAATTTATGTGCTTTGTAGTAGACTGAAGGTTTTCCTTTTTTTCCTTTTTCTTACCTTTTTGTTTGTGTAAGACGATGAAATTATAAAGAGCCCTTTTATGTGAATTTTCTTTCTTTTTTTCCCCACATAGGCATGGCAGTGTGACTGGTCTTTGTTGTTGCAGTGTGACATTTTTTGTCGTGGTTATTGCAACCGGAATTGGCATGGCAATATACTAAATCTTATACCAATGATTGCAGCCAATGGGTGAGCCGGAATTGGCATGGCAATATACTAAGTCTTATAGCGATGACTGCAGCCAGTGGGTATTATGGCAAAAAAAAAAAAACTAATGTACCAGAGCATGTGTGGAGATATTTTTCGCGAGAAAAACAAAACTAATGTACTAGAGCATGTGTGAAGATATTTTTCTCGAGAAAAAAAACGTGATGAGCCTTACTTTCTCTTTCTTTGCTCTCCAAATTGTTGGTTCAAAGAAGCGACACTTATTGTGTCTCAGAAAAGATGGAATTCATTGGCTTTTGATTTTGACCTGTTTAGCTGGTGAGGTTCTTATTATCATAAGTAGAATTTTATATGTCATCCCCCGGGTGTAAACCAGAACCCGGGCCCGTCTACAGATCCGCCATGCACACGGAATTTTCCGCGTACACGAAGCGCTGGTAACCTGCTCAGATATAATATAACAATAAAAGAGCATAATACAGAGCTGAAATAGAAGAACCACATAGTAACTCAGACTGGAACTAAGAATAAAACTATAATAAATACAATAATCTCCCAGCTCACCACAAAAGTACAACTAGCTGGCTAAGGCCAGACCCAAAATAAGAAAAAAAATACTACAGTCTGAGTGGAGGGTACAACATCCGTCTAATAACAACTCTCAGTCTCACAGGAGATCTATCTACTCAGCGATCCCCTTACCTCGATCAGCTGCCGATGGCCTAGCAGCTCCCGCAGACGACTCTGCAAAATAAAGGAGAAGAAAGAGACAGAAAAAACAATGGGGGTGAGAACTACCAGATAAACCAGTAGCCTCCCCTAGTGGGTAAAACCTCAACTCTGACGCACCCACTAGGACTACTAGAGGCAAAGGGAAAAGGTGAAGTGATAAGGTACTGAAATAGGAAAAATACCACTACTATGCCTCTAAATACAATATTGAAAGAAATGACTGTATGAATGCATCAGGAAACAGTATCTGATCAAATAAACCCAATCTGGACACCAGAGAAATTCTGGTACTGCCTGCTCTGTCATCAATCTCATGAACTCAGTATCACCACTGTCCAAATGACCGGAACCCAACACGGTCTGACCGGCACCCAACACGGTCTAAAGCCTACTCCGGAGTGGCACTCGAGGGGAGCGACCCACACGAGTAAAGTATCTCTGTATCAAGCATCTCTGTAACCAATGTCTCACAATAGCAGGACTGGATCATGACTATGATCAAAGTGGGAAACTCCATCCACTCCAGTAAACCCAATCCCCAGCAGATGCAAAACCAGACGCAAACCCAATCTGATGCAAGGATAAACATCCGGTCGACCGCCTACTGTCCGCGGTCACCGCAATACCCCACAAGTCCACAATCTAGTACAATCCCGACTACACTATCCCAAACCCCTGCTCATACTCGAGCAACAAGCATCTGAATGCAAAGGGGAGCAATAAAACATGTTTTCTCCCAAGTGAAGTCCCAATATGATAGTGTAGCAATAAATAGTGGCCTAACTAGATGTCCAAGCAAGCATGCAATTGTACTATTTAAAAGCTGTAGAAAAGTGTCAAATATTTATTTTAAAAAGATTGATTTACTGTACTGATATAAAAGTTATTTGCATGCGAGATGATAGCCTTTGTTCCAACCACAGTGTCCCAAAATAAGTTATCTGTGGGGTCATGTGTATGGTTCTCATCAATTGTCACATTTAATTTTAGGGAAGTTCGTCCCAACCACAGTGTCCCAAAATAAGCTGTCTGTGGGGTCATATGTATGGTTCTCATCAATTGTCACATTTAATTTTAGGGGAGTTCTAATAATCCCAGTGAGCACGTCAAAAATGAGGCAAGCAACAACCACCCACCTCGAGCAGCTCAAACCACACCCCAAAAAGCCTCCTAGCTGTCCACAGTCCTCAAATCCCGCAAATCAGTGCACAGCTGTACATAACAACGCACCCGGTATAAATACAAATCTCAAAAATACAATATTTGCTATTTTTCGAATAGCACGGAAAAAGAGGAGTTTTTCACCTCTGTATAGTGCTTAGAAAAATCTAGAAAAATTACGGTTGCGTTCCTTGCGACGAGTAGATCGAAAACGACTATTTATACGCCTCGATCCGATGCTCCTAGCTCAAGATATAAATTGGAGAAGTCGATGCTGTCCAAAACACACCACAACAAAAAGGGGGGTCAAAGAGGCCTCGGGAATCATGCCAAAAGTACGAAACGGAGCAAAGTGATCACACGAAAATCGAAGTCTTACCTCATAGGAACGCGCTGCCGCAAAAATCGTTCAAAAATTCCTCCTGGTTAGAGCAGAGGAATTTTCTGACGGAACTGCGACGGAAATGGGCCGAAAAAGGGGAAACGTTGAAGTACGCCGCGTCGCAGATAACTCGCTATCGGTAAGTCCAAAAATTTTGAAATTTCTAGGGGAGAGAGAGGACAGAGAGAGGAACAAATTTCGTAGAGGCCACTTGCTCAGATTCTCTCTCTACAATTCGCAATTGGCCGAGAGAGAAGGATGGGGTTTAAATAATGGTCCAAGGAATCTTCAGGCTCCACACCAAATCCGGGCCCAAACAGGAAACACCAAAACTACCCAACCAGGACGCGCCACGTGTCCACAAAACAGGAAACATCCATGCAAGGCCGCTCAGAAGTCGCCACGTGTCACACAGGGTGCACATGCTCGGTCCCCGCTCCGGGTTTTCCGAAAAATGTTGGCCAATCGGAGTGTGCCACGTGTCACAGACCCCATCGCCTTCTAGAAGCCGTCCAACCAATCAGAGGACGCCACGTGTCATCACCGATCTTCAGTGCACCCGGTGCACGCCATGCCATGGACCCCGCAACCTGCGCGCCTGCCCGCGCTTGCCCGCGCCTGCCCGCGCTGCCCGCGCCGCGCTCTACCGCGCTCCGCCGCCGCTACGCCGCCCCCGCCGGTCGCCGCCGGCCGCCGGCGGCCGCCGGAACAGTAATTCCGGCCGGCCGGAGTTACTGTTCCGATGAACAGTATTTTTGGCGCCGAAAATGAAGTGAATATACCATTTTGATCGTTTTCGCACGCTGAGTCCAAATCCGCCGTCCGTTTCGCCAAATTCTCATCCGAAATTTTGCCGAAAGCCTCCGAAAAAGCCCACTTGATCCGATTTTCGCGCCGGATCCATTTCTAAGGTCCACTTTCAACACTACTAGTTTCGTTACACCGTATGAGCTTCCTACAGTCACTGTTTAATGTTGCAACAGTTCCTGCGGAAGCCCGGATCATCACATCCTCCCCCACTAAAAAGAGTTTCATCCTCGAAACGAGACTAAACTAAACAATAATCCTCAGTCCAATGTCTCAAATAAGTAGGGGTGGGTATCCCTCATCTCTGACTCGAGCTCCCACGTAGCCTCGCGCTCGTCATGATTGCTCCATAGGATCTTCACATAGGGAATGGTCCGACTGCGCAATTCTCTCACCTCTCGACCCAGAATTCGCAGTGGGCGCTCCTCATACCTCAAATCCTCACTGATCTCAAGCGGTGTGAAGTCGATGACGTGTGACGGGTCGAAGACATACCTCCTCAGAGTAGAAACGTGAAATACATCGTGGACACCAGCAAGCCTCGGAGGAAGTGCAAGTCGGTAGGCAACTGGCCCGATACGCTCCAGTACCTCAAAGGGTCCAATATATCGGGGGCTAAGTTTCCCACGAATGCCGAACCTCCTGATTCCTTTGGACGGCGAGACTTTCAGAAATACATGATCACCAACCTGAAACTCTAAGTCTCGTCGCCGAACATCGGCATAACTCCTCTGTCGGCTCTGGGCGGTCTGAAGATGCTGTCGAATCACTCGGACCTTCTCCTCTGCCTCTAACAATACATCTGGTCCCAAGGTCCGCCTCTCGCCCACGTCACTCCAATAAAGGGGTGACCGACACTTGCGTCCATACAACGCTTCAAACGGAGCCATCTGAATGCTCGCTTGAAAGCTATTGTTGTACGCGAACTCAGCCAAAGATAAGTGTCGAATCCACCCTCCGCCGAAATCCAAGACGCAAGCCCTCAGCATGTCTTCCAGGATTTGTATAGTCCGCTCTGACTGTCCATCAGTCTGCGGATGAAAAGCTGTACTGAACCTGAGTTGAGTCCCCAAGGCTGTCTGTAAACTCCTCCAGAAATGCGAAGCAAACCTCGGGTCTCTATCTGATACTATGGAGGCTGGTACTCCATGTAGTCTCACTATCTCGTCTAGATATAATTGGGCTAGTCGCTCGAGTGGCCAAGTAGTCTGCATAGGCAAAAGTGCACTGACTTGGTAAGTCGATCTACAACTACCCAGATAGCATCCGATCCTCCCTGTGCCCTAGGCAGTCCGACCACGAAATCCATCGTAATGTGGTCCCATTTCCACTCGGGGATTGGGAGACTTTGTAACTTGCCAGCTGGCACTCGATGTTCAGCTTTCACCTGCTGACAAGTTAAACACTGAGCTACAAATCTCCCGATATCCCTCTTCATGCCATTCCACCAGAAGTGTGCCTTGAGGTCCTTATACATCTTAGTCCCACTAGGATGTAGGGTATAAGGTGTATAATGGGCCTCTCGCAATATCTGCTTTCTGGTCTCCGCATCCACTGGCACATATGCTCGGTTCCTGTACCTCAGTACTCCCGAAGCATCCACTGTAAAGTCCCCTGACTGATCACTCAGAATTTGATATCTAATCCTGGTCAAGTGGGGGTCCTTACTCTGTTTCTCCCTGATCCTGTCCAGCAGAGTAGGCTGCATGACTAAAGACGTCAGTCTAGCAGAGACCCCAGGGGACAGAACCTCTATCTCGAGCCGTCTTATCTCCTCTAATAGCGGTGCCTGGTCTGTGATCAACATAGACAAACTTTGCACCGCTCTCCTACTCAAGGCATCTGCAACTACATTGGCCTTGCCCGGATGGTACAGGATGTCCACATCATAATCCTTTAGTAGTTCCAACAACCTACGCTGCCTCAAATTCAGCTCCTTCTGCGTGAACAGGTACTTTAGGCTCTTGTGGTCGGTATAGATTTTACAGTGCTCCCCATATAGATAATGGCGCCAAAGTTTCAGTGCAAACACCACAGCAGCAAGCTCCAAGTCATGGGTAGGGTAGTTCTTCTCATAATCCTTGAGTTGCCTTGATGCATATGCAATTACCCTCCCTTCCTGCATCAACACACAACCAAGTCTACTGTGTGATGCGTCGCTGTAGATCACATATCCTTTCCCCATAACTGGGAGGGAAAGGATAGGAGCTGTCATCAGTCTATTCTTCAGCTCCTCAAAGCTCCTTTGACAGTCCTCACTCCAGATAAACTTCACTCCTTTATGCGTCAAGCGAGTGAAGGGTGTGGAGAGTTTCGCAAAGCCCTCCACAAACCGACGGTAATACCCGGCTAAGCCCATAAAACTACGCACCTCAGAAACGGTCGTCGGTCGGGGCCAATCCCGGACCGCCTCAATCTTTGCCGGGTCTACTGCCACACCAGCGGCGGAAATCACATGGCCCAAGAAGACTACCTCCCGAAGCCAAAACTCGCACTTTGCCAACTTGGCAAACAACTTCTTCTCTCTCAGAAGTTGCAGCACAATTCTCAGGTGCTCCTCATGCTCAGCATTACTTCAGGAGTAGACCAAGATATCATCAATGAAAACTACTACGAATCGATTAAGTATGGTCGAAAAATTCGGTTCATTAAATCCATGAATGCGGCAGGGGCATTAGTTAGTCCAAAAGGCATAACTGTAAACTCATAATGCCCATACCGTGACCTGAATGCTGTCTTCGGAATATCCTCGGTCTTCACCTTTAACTGGTGGTAATCGGACTGCAGATCTATCTTAGAGAAGACACAAGACCCTTGCAGCTGATCAAAAAGATCGTCGATGCGCGACAAAGGGTATTTGTTCTTAATGGTCACTTTGTTCAATTCCCTATAGTCCACGTACAGTCGAAGTGACCCGTCCTTCTTCTTCACGAATAGCACCGGCGCTCCCCAAGGCGACACACTTGGTCTAATAAAACCCTTATCCATTAAATCCTGGAGTTGTGCCTTAAGCTCTCGCAGCTCAGCCGGTGCCATCCGGTAAGGAGCCTTAGAGATTGGCGCAGTTTCTGGAACTACGTCAATCACGAACTCAATTTTCCTATCTGGCGGCATGCTAGTCAGCTCAGGTGGGAAAACATCCGGAAACTCGCGGGCAATAGGGATATCCTCGAGTCCCGGAGCCGCCGTAGGCCCCTCAACAACACTAGCCAAAAATGCTACACATCCACGATGGATCATCTGCCTCGCTCGGGAAGTCGACACCATAGAGGCAAAGAAAGCACTCTGACATCCTCTATACACAAACACCTCCTGGCCTGGCTCGCTAAAAGTCACAGTCCTCGCGGCGCAATCTATAGTCGCGAAATACCGAGCCAGCCAGTCCATCCCGAGAACCACATCGAAGTCCTTCAGCTGTCTCAAGACCAATAGGTCTGCTGGCATAATCCAGAACTCGATCTGCATCGGGCAGGACCAACAACACTCCTCCACGTGCAAAGTGTGATCGGGAATTTGAACCTCTCATGCACGTGGCAAAAGTCCTACCTCTAACCCATGTGATGATGCAAAAGATCTACTAATGAAGGAATGAGATGCTCCAGTATCAAATAAAGTACGAGTCCTAATGCCAGAAAGTAAGGTGATACCTGCCACCACATGATCTGCTGCCGAAGAGTCCTCTACCTGCGCAGCATACACTCGCCCACTCTAAGCTGGAGGGCGATAATTCGTAGGATGGGAAGAGGATGGCCTGCTCGCTGGAGCATATGGCCGCTGAGCCGTCGACCGCTGCTGCGATGAAGATGGAGCAGATGCTGAAGAAGGGGCGGCGGGGGCCGAAAAGGGGCACGAAGCTCGAATGTGCCCGGGCTGTCCACATCCATAGCAGCGACCCCACTGCTGGTCGCAGGTGCCGAAAAAGTGCTGACCTCCACAGAAAATACAACTGCCAGGGGCCCGTGGCTGTCGTGACTGCTGTTGCTGTTGAGATTGCCGCTGTCGCTGAGGCTGCCGCTGTGACCCACGCTGCGACGACTGTGATCTCTGCTGCTGCTGCCGCTGCTGGGGCCTCTGGGATCCACTAGACCCTCGCCGCTCAGACCGTCCTTGGCCGAGAGACTGTGGCTGAGACGGTCGTGGCGGCCTCCACGAACTAGCATGTCCCCCAACCTCCGGTACCGGTCGCTTTGCCCCCGGGATCACTACGGGAGCTAGAGCTACTTCCTCCATCACTACCTCTCCGCACTCCACATAGAGTGACTGCTCCATCGAAGCCTCCAAGGTCTGCAACCTACGCGAGCGAACCAGTTGAAAAAGGTCCCGGCGCAACCCTCGCTCGAACATGTAAATCCGGTGCGCCTCATCCCTAGCCACGTTCGGTACACACGCCAATAACTGATTGAAACTCACAATATACTTGTGCACGGGCCGATCTCCCTGGCGAAGGTTTCTCAACTGCTCCTCCAACCTATGGCGGACGCTTTCCGGGAAGAAAGCCCCAAGAAGAAGACTGCGGAACTCCGCCCAGGTCAGGAGCTGAGCCCCAGGCGGACCAGCCGGTCGAACACGCCGCCACCACGCCTCGGCGTTGCGCTCCAAAAAGTTCGTCGCCAATAACACCTGGTATCGCTCCTCGATGAACAAAGTCTCAAAACGTCGCTCTATCGCCGTGATCCACGACTCTGCCTCCCATGGCTCTGCACTCTGCCCCGAGAAATGGGGTGGGTCAAACTGGCGAAACCTCATCAACAAGTCAACCATCTCCCACTGCTCTGCCGGGGTCAGAGGTCCCGTCAACCCAGACGATTGTCTACCAGTACCTCGAGCAACAGGGGATGCCGGGGTCACCGGTACAACTGGGGGATTCACAGCAGGGGAAGAAGGTACGGGAGAACTCTCTGGGGGTGCTAC
The DNA here is from genome assembly GCA_029168755.2 of Tillandsia fasciculata. Classification (NCBI taxonomy): domain Eukaryota; kingdom Viridiplantae; phylum Streptophyta; class Magnoliopsida; order Poales; family Bromeliaceae; genus Tillandsia; species Tillandsia fasciculata. The sequence continues at coordinate 24,146,080 of CM054934.1, read as the reverse complement.
AACAGGCTGCGCCCTCTGCTCTAACATCTGCGTCAACCGACCCATAGCCTCTTCCTGACGCCGAACAGCCTCCGACATCTAAGCCATATGAGCCTGTAGCTCCTGTACCTCACTCTGCTAGCCCTGCTCGGACTCCTCCTGATCGGGCTCAGGAGAATCAGGCTGAGAACGCGTCAACATCCTACGTCGCGGAGGCATCCTACCACAAGGAACCACAAACAGTATCATAATCCCACACGACCCAATCTAGCGAAAGTCAAAGACATCCCCCTATTTCTGTGACTTTATGTTGGTTGCAGCCAACATAATTGTTCACCAAAAATTGGGTATGTCGATCCCTCTTCCCTCACTGGAAGAGTCGAACTAATAAATCAACGACTTTCGCAAAATGTCACGTCTCTCACGCCCTATCATCCTAGGGTCTGTCAAAAGTCTAGGGTTTCCTAAGTCCCAACTGACCTATCCCTAAGCTCTGATACCAACTTAATCTGTCACGCCCCGGGTGTAAACCAGAACCCGGGCCCGTCTACAGATCCGCCATGCACACGGAATTTTTCGCGTACACGAAGCGCTGGTAACCTGCTCAGATATAATATAACAATAAAAGAGCATAATACAGAGCTGAAATAGAAGAACCACATAGTAACTCAGACTGGAACTAAGAATAAAACTGTAATAAATATAATAATCTCCCAGCTCACCACAAAAGTACAACTAGCTGGCTAAGGCCAGACCCAAAATAAGAGAAAAATACCACAGTCTGAGTGGAGGGTACAACATCCGTCTAATAACAACTCTCAGTCTCACAGGAGATCTATCTACTCAGCTATCCCCTTATCTCGATCAGCTGCCGATGGCCTAGCTGTGAAGACCCGAATCTTTGTGGTCATTATGGTGTGATCGACAGCTTGTGGAGGTCAATTTCTGTGGATAGTGTTGATTGCGCGCAAATCGGACCCAAGAAACGGACTCAGTGCGAGAAATGGATCAAGATAGCTTAATTGGGAATTTCGTCGAAAAATAGAGGTGGTTTCGTGCAAAACGGACACCGTATTTGGATTCAGCGCGGAAAAACGATCAAAACGGCTATTTGGTTGCATTATGTGGAGTTTTGGACTTTGGAATTGGACTCAGCGCGCGAAAATAGCAAAAAGAAGCATTTTTGGTCTTCATCAGGCGGCCGATCCATGGGTGGCGTGCACCAGGCGCAGCCGGCGCCCCACGCGCCACGCGGCAGCGCGTGGGAGGCCGACCGGCGCACACGTGGCGCGCGTCTGTTGGCGCGGCGCCCGCGTGCGCCAGGCGGCCCGCGCTTCCCCGTGCGCGCCACGTGGCGCGCACGGGATGGCCAGCTTCGGCCAACCGCGCGATCCGGGCAGGGACGCGCGGATTGGTGCCGCGTGTCCCCGCTTTTTCCCCCCTCTCACTGCCATTGCTAGGCTAACCGACCTTGTCCCCCAAACTGCTTATACAGGGGCTTCTTTGGCTATAAATAGCCCTTTTCACCTTCAATTTCATAGTTTTGAAATTTGGTGATTTTTCCTGTAATATCCAGAGCTTCCTTTCCATCTTCTTCCTCTTCTCCTTCATCTGCTGCTGAACTTGGGGGACTCCTTGCTGTCTTCATAGCTGTGCAAGTGGAGAAGATCACCATTGTTGCTATTTCAGCCCTTTTTCGTCGCGTTTTAGTGCAGAAGACCTACAGCACTCATCTGATGGAATTTTGATCTGAAAATTGAAAGGGATCTTCATAAGAGGTATATCTACAACATTGATATTCAACACTTTGGCCAAATCTGGATTTTTATCTGAGTTTTAAGGCCATCTTTGGGACCCTTTGTTGCAGCCTGAAATTTTGAGCAATCTGTGGTATTTTGGCTTTTCTGAATTGTAGGAGTGGAATTATTGGATGATTTTTGCGGGGGAAATTCCAGGACTTAAATATCTACAATATTGGTAAGTACCATTTTCCCCAGATCTGAGTTTATATTAGGGTTTATCCATGATCTTTGGAGCACCTTGCTGCAGTCATGTGCAGATGGAACTTGGTGGATAGTTCAAAGTGTTTATGGGTTTTCTCCTTCATCCGAGCATGAAAACTGGAGTTCTTTAGCTCAATTTGTATCTACTCTCGACAAGGAATCCAATGGTACCTCTCTTGCAGGATTTGGAGCACGTTTGGTTACGTAACTTTAATGATCTTTCCAAGTGCGATTATATGGTTTACTGCAGTCCCTGTTTTAGTTTTGATTTGAGTAATGCACCTTGGAATGCAGATAACTTCGTGGATATAAGGTCTTTTTTTGAAATTAAAGTTGGTACTTTTTCTTAACTTCAAGGTGAGCAAATTCTCTTTTATGATATGTGGATGAATCCCTTTGGAACAGCCCCTAATTAAGCTTGGAAATGTTAGCAAGTTTATGTTAGCAATTTTGGACAGCATTGTGATTCTTGCTACATTTGAATGTTAAGGGAAATTAAGGGTGGATTTTCGAGGACTTGAAGATGTTTGTATGAAAGAGGATATCTTTGCTTTACTGCTGGGAACTTTATTTTGAGGTATTTGAGGTTGCACATACTTTTTAATTAACCTTGTTGCACTTGCCGAAATTCTGGAATTTGAATGCGCAGTGTGCATTGTTTCAGTGATTGCGCCCAATCCGTGAGGCGGATTTGGATGATTTTCGCGGCATCGGACTCCTGGGAGGATAAGGATTACTCACGCCAAAATTCAGCCAGATAGGGTGTCACGCCCCGGGGTCAGAACTGTACCCCGGGCTCGCCAACAGATCCGCCGCCCCTACAGGAAGCCCCGTAGAGACGTAGCGTCTAACCTGCAAGTAAGTATCTAAACTAACAGATATCAGAGCTGTAAAAGTAAAACTAACAGTAACAAGAAGTAAATCTGTCCCACAATAATATACATAAAGTCCTCACTCAAATACAGGAGTCTCTCAAAAGAAAACAGAAGAGTACAACTCGATACCTCACTACAAAATCTCTCACACCAAAAGACACAACCAAAAGTACATCGGGTACCTCTACCTCTCGCTGCTGCTAAAAGGGAAAAAGGATCTACCTCGCGATTCCCTTACCTCGGTCTGTAGGAGCTGGATCAGCAACGGGCACCACAGGAACTGGAGCTGGAGTCCCTGGGGAAAAGACACCACGACGGGTGTGAGAACTACCTCCCACAGTAGTTCTCAGTGGGTGCCGCCAACAAGCCCGACGGCCTGCCCACTAAGTCTACAAGGGGCATAAAGTAACAAAAGAAAAAGTGCAGTATAGAAAGCATGAAAGTAAAACATCTACTGCTACTATGCCCCTATCTATATGCTCAAGGAAAAAGGATCAAAGACCAATATGTCTCTACTGATACTCGACTCAAGTCACCCAATCCAAACTGACTGCCAAAACGGTCCAGTCAAACCTGCGCCTACCTACTGCTGTAGGTATGTCCATAGCTGGCAAAACTGGCTCAGCCAGAGGGACGATGTCCATGACTGCCAAAACTGGCTCAGCCAGAGGGACACCAACATCGACAAGCCGCGAAAGAAGTAGCAAGCCCAACTCCGGAGTGGCACTCGTGGGTAGCGACCCCACCGAGCAAAGTATCTGCGCATCTCTGTCGATCTCAAGTATGGCTCCTGCAGGCTATGATCCAATCACTGACTCACTCACTAAAAGAATCCACACTGTCCCTATGATCATCTCCCAAAGATCCCAGATCCAACATGTCACTATCTCAATGATAAACAATCTACAGACTGCTACCAACTCTACTCGGTCCCCAGACACGAGTACAATGCATCCACAGCTACTAAACCTCCCAACCCACAACTCAGGGGAAACCACTATGTCCAGAATGACAAAAGTAACAAGCAAAGTGGGAGAACTAATGCCCAAATCTAACAGTAGTCGTCTGAGTATGATGTACAATGCATAATAGATGTGCTAAGTCAAGTTTTCTCCAATTAAAATGGTTCATATGTTGCAAGAGTTCCAAAAAGATCATCAATTTTAGCAATTATCAACTGTGGTTACTAACATACAGTTTGCACAGATTTATTAGCTCACATACTATCATGCATGCATTTATAATTGCAGAATTAGAGTGCAGTCCATAGAAATTGAAAGCAGAATCACCCACCTGAACACGCTAACTGTCCGAGATGGTGCAGATAAACAGTCCAGGAATCGGCAATTTCCCAGATCCACAGAGCCAGGAGCACAAAAAAAGTGCTCTTACAGTCCTGGGTACAACAACAACTCACAATTACAAACAATTAACACATAACAATCACATTCCAAAAATCTGCATACACAGTTACTGTTCACACGCGAATTTCACCTGAAAATAAATTTCCAAAAATTCCAATAAAAATATCACGACGATCCTCGCGAAGTGTAGATGTCGATAGGCTCTTGAATGGTCGAAATCCGATATCCAGAAGTGAAGATAAAATTCCGCGAAGTTGCTGCTGTCAAGATTCCAAACTGTAGCAAAGGGGCGTAAAAATGTACCCCAAACCCTCAAAAAAGCTCATTTCTGGGAAAAATGATCAACACGGAAAACGTAGATATACCTCTCGTGCAACCGCTGGCGAAGAAATCGTCCAAAAATGTGGTCGGGGTAGCTCTGCAGGTCTCCCAGAAGAAAATGCGACGGTAGTGGGCCTCAAACTGTAGAACGTCGCTCCGCACTACGAGGTAAGAAACACAGTCGTCACGGCTTCCAGAAATTCTGAAACTTGGTCAGAAGATTGGCAAGAGGGAGAGGAAAATTTTTCATATAAGGCTCACGAGCTGATTCCCACGAAAAAGGGTGAAAAACTCGGCCCAACCGCCTATATATAGGCCTCAAGGAAAAAGCCCAAAAAAATCAAGTCAAATGGGCTCGGGCCCAAACTTTCGGGCGCCCGAAAATTTCGGGCGCGCACAGTGCGGCCCGGCCCAAAGTTTTCGGGCGCGCACAGTGCGGCCCGGCCCAATACACGCCGTCGGACGGGATCCACGATCCGTCCGACCCGCCTCAGAGCCTGCCACGTGTCGCCCGAACAGCGAACACCGAAGCGGGCCACTCACCGCCCGCCACGTGTCCGCCCCCCGGGCACAGTAAGGCGGTGGCGCCCGCCAATGAGCGGGCGCCACGTGTCCGCCCGGTTGACCCGCTGCCCGGCCGGCAGCGCGACGTGGGTCGCACGTGGGCACGCGCCCCGAGGCACCTACCGCGCGTCCGGTGCACCGCGCACGTTGCACCCGCCAATCAGGGATGACACGTGTCCCCTGCACCCGGTCCACGCCTTCCCCAGCAATTCCGTGGACCGCGCCGCGTGCACCGACCAACCGGTGACTGCCACGTGTCCCCCGCCTGGTCCATGCACCGCCGCGCTCCACCCGGTAGACCGCGCGCCCTGGGCCCGCCAATCAGGCGGTGCCACGTGTCCATGCGCCGGGTCTGTGCACCCCGCCGCGCTGCTCTGTGGACCGCGCATCACAGACCGGCCAATCAGGGCCTGCCACGTGGCATCCCGGCGGTCTACGGCCCCTCCCATGCACCATTTTCCACTAAAAACTTCCGGGTGTCCGTTTTTGGGCATCCGGACTCCAAATTAAGCAAATAAATAGTCGTTTTCAAGCGTTTTTCCGTGTTGAATCCATCTACGACCTCTGTTTGGCCTAAATCTTTCCAGAAATTTCGGCAAACCCAGCCGAAGGCCAATACAGCAAATAAAATCACACAGGGTCCATCAATAGCATCCAATTGATGCACTGTGGGCCAGATACACCAATACTAGGTGTTCTAACAGTGGATTCATCGGAAAAACACTGCATGGGAACTAGGGCCACTACATCCTCCCCCACTAAAAGAAAGTTTCGTCCTCGAAACGAAACAGAGCAAAAACAAACGTACCTCAGCCAGAAGTCTCGAACAGAAAAGGGTAGGCATCTCGCATCGCCGTCTCAAGCTCCCAGGTAGCCTCTCGCTCCTCATGGTTGCTCCAAAGGATCTTCACATAAGGTATTGCCCGGTTGCGCAATTCCCTCACCTCACGAGCCAGAATCCGCAACGGGCGCTCCTCGTAAACCAAGTCCTCGCCGATATCCAAGGATGCGAAGTCAATGACATGAGACGGATCGAACACATATCTCCTCAAGGCCGAAACATGGAAGACATCATGAACACCAGCCAAGCGGGGAGGTAGAGCAACTCTATAAGCCACAGGGCCTACCCTCTCAAGCACCTCAAAGGGTCCAATGAAGCGGGGACTGAGCTTCCCCCGCACTCCAAACCTCCGGACCCCTTTCGAGGGCGAGACCTTCAAGAAGACGTGATCACCAACCTGGAACTCAAGGTCTCGCCGCCGAACATCAGCATAACTCTTCTGGCGACTCTGGGCCGTCTCCAAGTGCCGACGAATAACACGGACTTTCTCTTCCGCCTCCAGCAGTAAATCTGGCCCCAGCGTCCTCCTCTCACCCACATCACTCCAGTATAGGGGCGACCGACACTTGCGTCCGTACAACGCCTCAAACGGAGCCATCTGAATGCTCGCTTGAAAGCTGTTGTTGTACGCGAACTCAACCAGGGGTAAGTGTCGGTGCCAACCTCCTCCAAAATCCATGACACACGCACGCAACATATCCTCAAGCGTCTGAATGGTGCGCTCTGACTGACCGTCTGTCTGTGGGTGGAATGCCGTGCTGAAACTAAGCCGAGTACCCATGGCTGACTGTAAGCTCCCCCAAAACCGTGACACGAACCTCGGGTCTCGATCTGAAACAATGGACGCTGGTACTCCGTGCAGCCTCACGATCTCATCCAAATATAGCTGTGCCAGGCGCTCCAAGGACCAAGTCATCTGTACAGGCAGGAAATGAGCTGACTTGGTAAGTCTATCAACGATCACCCAGACTGCGTCGGCTCCACTCTGCGATCTCGGCAGCCCAGTCACGAAATCCATGGTGATGTGGTCCCACTTCCATTCGGGAATTGGGAGGCTTTGCAACTTGCCAGCAGGAACACGATGCTCTGCCTTCACTTGCTGGCAAGTTAAGCACTGAGCAACAAACCTTCCAATATCCCGCTTCATCCCTGACCACCAAAAGTGTGCCTTAAGGTCCTTATACATCTTAGTACCTCCAGGATGGATGGTATAAGGTGTATAATGGGCCTCTCTCAAAATCTGATCTCTAATCTCCAAATCCGATGGCACACAAACTCGGTCCCTGTACCGTAGTACTCCCGAGCTGTCCACTGAAAAATCCCCTCTCTGATCTGTCTGAATCTGTGCCCTGATCCTCTCCAAGTGGGGGTCCTCACTCTGCGTCTCCCTGATCCTGTCCAGCAGAGTGGGCTGCAAGACCATAGTCATAAGCCTCGCAGAGACCCCAGGGGATACTACCTCAATCTGAAGTCGCCTCATCTGCTCTATCAGCTGTGCCTGCTGGGTAATCATCAAACTCAAGCTATGCACTGACCCCTGCTCAAAGCATCTGCCACCACATTGGCCTTGCCGGGGTGGTAAAGGATACTCAGATCGTAATCCTTTAACAACTCCAACCACCGGCGTTGCCTAAGGTTCAGCTCCTTTTGGGTGAACAGATACTTTAAGCTCTTATGATCTGTATAAATCTCACAATGCTCACCATAGAGGTAATGCCGCCACAGCTTCAGTGCAAAAACAACAGCTGCAAGCTCTAAGTCATGTGTAGGGTAATTCTTCTCATAATCCTTTAATTGCCGTGAAGCATAGGCAATTACCCTACCATGCTGCATAAGAACACAACCCAGTCCACTGTGTGAGGCGTCACTGTAGATCACGAAACCCTCTCCCATAACCGGCAGTGCAAGAACTGGTGCGGAGATCAATCTTCTCTTCAGTTCCTCGAAACTCTGCTGACACCGCTCGGTCCAAACGAACTTCGTCCCCTTCCTTGTCAAGCTGGTCAGGGGAGTAGAGAGCTTCGCAAAGCCCTCCACGAACCGACGATAATAACCGGCTAGGCCCAAGAAACTCCGTACCTCAGAAACCGTCGTCGGCCTCGGCCAATCCCGAACCGTGTCAATCTTCGTCGGGTCGACCGCTACTCCAGCAGCTGAAACAATGTGGCCCAAGAAAGCAACCTCCCGAAGCCAAAACTCGCACTTTTTAAGTTTGGCATACAACTTCTTATCACGTAGAAGCTGCAGCACTATCCTCAAGTGCTCCTCGTGCTCCTCATCGCTCCGGGAGTAAATCAGGATGTCATCAATGAACACAACCACAAATCGATCCAAGTACGGCTGAAAAACCCGGTTCATCAGATCCATGAATGCAGCTGGGGCATTGGTCAAACCGAACGGCATAACCGTAAACTCATAATGTCCATACCGGGATCTGAACGCCGTCTTGGGAATGTCCTCGGCCCTCACCCTCAGCTGGTGGTAACCTGACTGGAGATCAATCTTCGAAAACACGGAGGCTCCCTGTAGCTGATCAAACAAGTCATCAATCCGTGGCAGAGGATACTTATTCCGGATGGTCACTTTGTTCAATTCCCGGTAGTCCACACATAAGCGAAGTGTCCCATCCTTCTTCTTCACGAACAAAACAGGCGCTCCCCACGGCGAAACACTGGGCCGAATGAAGCCTCTGTCCAAAAGATCCTGTAACTGGGCCTTCAACTCTCTCAGCTCGGCAGGCGCCATCCTGTAAGGTGCCTTCGAGATTGGTGCGGTTCCGGGTACCACATCAATCACGAACTCAATCTCCCTCTCTGGCGGCATGGTCGACAGCTCTGGGGGAAACACATCGGGAAACTCGCGGACCACTGGAATATCCTCGAGTCCCCGTGCCGCCGTAGGCACCTCTACAATCGTCGCCAGAAATGCGGTGCATCCTCTACTCATCAACCGCCTGGCCCTCGCTGAAGAAATAGTCAAGGCGAACAAGGAGCTCTGACAGCCCTGGAAGACGAACACCTCCTGCCCCGGCTCACGAAGAGTAACAGTCCTATCGCGGCAATCAATGGTGACATAATATCTCGACAACCAATCCATACCCAGAACAACATCGAAATCCTGGAGCTGTCGTAAGACAAGCAAGTCGGCCGGCAGAATCCAGGATCCCAACTGAATGGGGCAATCTCTACAGCACTCCTCAACATGTAGAACATGACCCGGTATCTCAACCTCTAATGCAGATGATAAAGAAGCTACCGCTATACCATGCAAGGATGCGAATGATCTACTAATGAATGAATGAGAAGCACCGGTATCGAAAAGAGCCCGAGCACGGACTGATGAGATCAGAATAATACCTGCGACGACCTGCTCTGCTGCGAAAGCATCCTCAATCTGAGCGGCATATACACGACCGCTCGGTGCCGGGGGACGTCGCTCTGGCTGTCGAGAAGAAGAAGAGGCAAAATCTGGCCTGCTGTAGGCTGCAGAAGGTCCGGCTGGCTGGTAAGGAACGGTCGGTGCTGATGCAGAAGAAGGAGCTGGATGGCCGGCCCTGGGACAAGCACTCGCAATATGGCCGGCCTCCCCGCATCGAAAACACCGGCCCTGCCTCTGCGGGCACTGAGTCGGCGGATGAGGGCCCCGACAGATAACACACCGATCTGAGCGCTGCTGCCGAGAAGACTGCTGTGGGGACTGCTGCTGTCGCGGGGGTCGACGCTGCTGCTGCTGCTGCTGCTGTGACTGTCGAGACGCCCCCGATCTCTGGCGTCCCTGGTGCCCCCGGCCCTGAGGATGGAAACGCGGAGGTCTCGGGGGTCCCTGCCTGCTAGACTGCCCCTCCTCCGCAGAAGCCGGGCGCTTCGCCCCAGAAGTCGCTACAGGGGCGGGAGACACCTCATCCATCACGGCCTCTCCACACTCCACATACAAGGCCTGCTCCATCGAGGCCTCCACGGTCTGCAGTCTACGGGAGCGGACGAACTGGTAGATGTCTCGACGAAGTCCTCTCTCAAACATATAGACACGATGGCTCTCGTCTCTGGCCACATGAGGCACACATGCCAACAACTGGTTGAATTCCGCTATGTACATGTGCACCGGTCTATCTCCCTGGCGGAGATTCTTCAACTGCTCCTCCAGCCGCTGTCGGACACTCTCCGGAAAGAAGGCTCCCAGCAACATGCTCCGGAACTCGGCCCAGGAAAGAAGCTGCGTCCCAGGTGGACCAGCTGGTCGCACACGCCGCCACCACGCCTCGGCGTTGCTCTCCAGAAAATGGGTAGCCAGAATGACCCGATACCTCTCATCCACAAATAAGCTCTCAAAGTGGCGCTCCATGGTGGTAATCCAAGTCTCGGCTGCCCAAGGCTCAGCACCCATGCCCGAAAAGCGGGGCGGATCGAACCGCCGAAATCTCATCAGCAAATCTACAACCTCCCGCTGCTCTGTCTCAGTCAACGCTCCCGTCGCCCCGGCCGGTGGCTTACTCGAAACCGGCACAGCAGGAACCGCCGGTGCAGACTGCTCCACAGGGGGTGCCACAACAGGGGAAGAAGGCACCGGCGAAGCCTCAGGGGGTGCCACTGCCGGCTGTGCTCTCTGCTCCAATAAGAGCGTCAGCCGCGCCACTGCCTCCTCCTGGCGTCTAGCCGCCTCAGCCATCTGTGCCATCTGGGCACGGAGCTCCTGAATCTCAGCCTGAGGTCCTCGCCCCGAGTCCTCCTGCTCGGGCTCAGAGGACGAAGGCTGCGAGCGCGTCACCATCGAACGTCGAGGAGGCATCCCCACCTGAGGGACAAAGCAAACAATCAGAACCAGAAGCAACACTCGACCCAATCTAGCGAAAGTCAAAAGGCATGTCCCCCTTTCCGAAGCACTATGTTGTCTGCAGCCAACATAGTCGCTACAAAAGGAAGACATGTCTATCACTCGTCCCTATCCACTCGGGAGAGTTAAAAACCCAATCAAGACTTTCGCTAAAAGTCTCGGCTCTCACGTGGGTCATCCTAGGGTTTAACCATAAGCCTAGGGTTCCTAAGTCCTCAAGACCTACATCCTAGGCTCTGATACCACTCTAATCTGTCACGCCCCGGGGTCAGAACTGTACCCCGGGCTCGCCAACAGATCCGCCGCCCCTACAGGAAGCCCCGTAGAGACGTAGCGTCTAACCTGCAAGTAAGTATCTAAACTAACAGATATCAGAGCTGTAAAAGTAAAACTAACAGTAACAAGAAGTAAATCTGTCCCACAATAATATACATAAAGTCCTCACTCAAATACAGGAGTCTCTCAAAAGAAAACAGAAGAGTACAACTCGATACCTCACTACAAAATCTCTCACACAAAAGACACAACCAAAAGTACATCGGGTACCTCTACCTCTCGCTGCTGCTGAAAGGGAAAAGATCTACCTCGCGATTCCCTTACCTCGGTCTGTAGGAGCTGGATCAGCAACGGGCACCGCAGGAACTGGAGCTGGAGTCCCTGGGGAAAAGACACCACGACGGGTGTGAGAACTACCTCCCACAGTAGTTCTCAGTGGGTGCCGCCAACAAGCCCGACGGCCTGCCCACTAAGTCTACAAGGGGCATAAAGTAACAAAAGAAAATGCAGTATAGAAAGCAGGAAAGTAAAACATCTACTGCTACTATGCCCCTATCTACATGCTCAAGGAAAAAGGATCGAAGACCAATATGTCTCTACTGATACTCGACTCAAGTCACCCAATCCAAACTGACTGCCAAAACGGTCCAGTCAAACCTGCGCCTACCTACTGCTGTAGGTATGTCCGTAGCTGCCAAAACTGGCTCAGCCAGAGGGACGATGTCCATGACTGCCAAAACTGGCTCAGCCAGAGGGACACCAACATCGACAAGCCGCGAAAGAAGTAGCAAGCCCAACTCCGGAGTGGCACTCGTGGGTAGCGACCCCACCGAGCAAAGTATCTGCGCATCTCTGTCGATCTCAAGTATGGCTCCTGCAGGCTATGATCCAATCACTGACTCACTCACTAAAAGAATCCACACTGTCCCTATGATCATCTCCCAAAGATCCCAGATCCCACATGTCACTATCTCAATGATGAACAATCTACAGACTGCTACCAACTCTACTCGGTCCCCAGACACGAGTACAATGCATCCAAAGCTACTAAACCTCCCAACCCACAACTCAGGGGAAGACCACTATGTCCAGAATGACAAAAGTAACAAGCAAAGTGGGAGAACTAATGCCCAAATCTAACAGTAGTCGTCTGAGTATGATGTACAATGCATAATAGATGTGCTAAGTCAAGTTTTCTCCAATTAAAATGGTTCATATGTTGCAAGAGTTCCAAAAAGATCATCAATTTTAGCAATTATCAACTGTGGTTACTAACATACAGTTTGCACAGATTTATTAGCTCACATACTATCATGCATGCATTTATAATTGCAGAATTAGAGTGCAGTCCATAGAAATTGAAAGCAGAATCACCCACCTGAACACGCTAACTGTCCGAGACGGTACAGATAAACAGTCCAGGAATCGACAATTTCCCAGATCCACAGAGCCAGGAGCACAGAAAAAGTGCTCTTACAGTCCTGGGTACAACAACAACTCACAATTACAAACAATTAACACATAACAATCACATTCCAAAAATCTGCATACACAGTTACTGTTCACACGCGAATTTCACCTGAAAATAAATTTCCAAAATTCCAATAAAAATATCACGACGATCCTCGCGAAGTGTAGATGTCGATAGGCTCTTGAATCGTCGAAATCCGATATCCAGAAGTGAAGATAAAATTCCGCGAAGTTGCTGCTGTCAAGATTCCAAACTGTAGCAAAGGGGCGTAAAAATGTACCCCAAACCCTCAAAAAAGCTCATTTCTGGGAAAAATGATCAACACGGAAAACGTAGATATACCTCTTGTGCAACCGCTGGCGAAGAAATCGTCCAAAAATGTGGTCGGGGTAGCTCTGCAGGTCTCCCAGAAGAAAATGCGACGGTAGTGGGCCTCAAACTGTAGAACGTCGCTCCGCACTACGAGGTAAGAAACACAGTCGTCACGGCTTCCAGAAATTCTGAAACTTGGTCAGAAGATTGGCAAGAGGGAGAGGAAGATTTTTCATATAGGCTCACGAGCTGATTCCCACGAAAAAGGGTGAAAAACTCGGCCCAAACCGACCTATATATAGGCCTCAAGGAAAAAGCCCCAAAAAAATCAAGTCAAATGGGCTCGGGCCCAAAGTTTCGGGCGCCCGAAAATTTCGGGCGCGCACAGTGCGGCCCGGCCCAAAGTTTTCGGGCGCGCACAGTGCGGCCCGGCCCAATACACGCCGTCGGACGGGATCCACGATCCGTCCGACCCGCCTCGGAGCCTGCCACGTGTCGCCCGAACAGCGAACACCGAAGCGGGCCACTCACCGCCCGCCACGTGTCCGCCCCCCGGGCACAGTAAGGCGGTGGCGCCCGCCAATGAGCGGGCGCCACGTGTCCGCCCGGTTGACCCGCTGCCCGCCGGCAGCGCGACGTGGGTCGCACGTGGGCACGCGCCCCGAGGCACCTACCGCGCGTCCGGTGCACCGCGCACGTTGCACCCGCCAATCAGGGATGACACGTGTCCCCTGCACCCGGTCCACGCCTTCCCCAGCAATTCCGTGGACCGCGCCGCGTGCACCGACCAACCGGTGACTGCCACGTGTCCCCCGCCTGGTCCATGCACCGCCGCGCTCCACCCGGTAGACCGCGCGCCCTGGGCCCGCCAATCAGGCGGTGCCACGTGTCCATGCGCCGGGTCTGTGCACCCCGCCGCGCTGCTCTGTGGACCGCGCATCACAGACCGGCCAATCAGGGCCTGCCACGTGGCATCCCGGCGGTCTACGGCCCCTCCCATGCACCATTTTCCACTAAAAACTTTCGGGTGTCCGTTTTTGGGCATCCGGACTCCAAATTAAGCAAATAAATAGTCGTTTTCAAGCGTTTTTCCGTGCTGAATCCAGCTACGACCTCTGTTTGGCCTAAATCTTTCCAGAAATTTCGGCAAACCCAGCCGAAGGCCAATACAGTAAATAAAAGCACACAGGGTCCATCAATAGCATCCAATTGATGCACTGTGGGCCAGGTACACCAATACTAGGTGTTCCAACAGTGGATTCATCGGAAAAACACTGCATGGGAACTAGGGCCACTACATAGGGCATCGGATCGTCAAGTTTCAGGTGGGTGGTTGTGCTTTGTCGAAAACAACGATTTACCCACTCGGGCTATTGGTTTTCCCTCGTGGCATAGTTGATTGTGTTCTCTTTTCCTTGGTGTAATATGCTGGGATATCCATGTTCAGATTAAGTTAATTGATCCTTAGGGTATACATGAGTGAATGAATAGTTTGATTGATGTTGCATTATCTCATATGAAGTTCATTATAAGTGATCATCCTTAAACCTATTCTATGTGAGGATAATTGGGAAACTAATCTTCAACCTACACCTTGTGATGAATGGTTAACATAATTATGTGAGAATAATGGTGATAGATAAATGTGAATGGTTGGTTGATTTATGTGAGGACTTGATGGGGTTATGTGAGAAGTGCTTGGTTGCTTGTGTGAGAAGGACTTGGTTGATTTTACTTGAGAATGACTTATATGAGAGTAGTTGGTTAAGTGATCCTTAGCCTCCACTTTGTGATATGAATTATAGTTGTCGATCCTTAACCTACAATATGTAATATTGGGCATTGATGTTGATTCTTAACCTATCTATGTGAGAATAAGGAGTTGATTGATCTTTGATCTAGTTTATGTGTAAATGGGTGTTGATGTTGGTTTTTGATTCCTAGTTCATTCATGAAGAGATGGTTATCATTGTGAGTTGAGGCCTATTCCTTATGAGACTAAGCTTGTTCATGACTCCTAATCCCTCCAAATGAGATTGGATGTTGTTGGTAGAGCTTATGTTCATCCTATGTGAGATCAATGAAAATTGTTGAACCATAGTCTATTCATTGGGATACTTGATTGAATGTCCATATTCATGTAATGTTAAATGATCTTTGGCAAATCTGTATGTGAATGGATGTTTCATTTGAGGGTGGTTAGTGGTTTGTGTGAGAATAGCTGACTACATTAATCATGATCTAACTATGTGAGATTCACTCTTTATGAAAGTAATGATCGTCATTTATCTCCTGATTCATGATAGGTGAAAACCATGTTGGATACTATTCTCTCTTTATTTCCAAATGTGAAAGGTGCATACTTATGTAGACTTGATGTATGCTATGTTAACATCCAATTCTTTTATGAGATTGATTATGTAATTTGGATAGCATGCTCTAATAAATGTAAGAACATCGACACCTATTTTCTTTTATCATTTTGGGACATTTGCATGCTTGTATGGTCATTTAGATAGGCCACCTTTTTCTGCTACACTATCATGCTGGACTTGACTTAGGAGAAACCATGTTTCTTGCTTTTCTCCTTTCATACTAGGCTCAGGGTATTTGTAGCTCGTGTGCGAGCAGGTGGTTTTGAGATAGTGTAGGCAGACTCTTGGGATCTGGGACAGGCTGGCTTGAGGGCAAGGTATTGCGGCTACCGCGAACTTTGGGCGGTTGACCGGATGGTGACTTGTGCATCGGATTAGGGATGACAGGTCGGGTTTGATTTGGGGGATTTGTGGGATATTGCGGCGACCGCGGACTTTGGGTGGCCGACCGGGTATTTACAGCTGCATCAGATTGGGGGATCGGGCTTTATGTAGTGGATGGGGTTTTCCCACTTTGATTAGATTCGTGATCCAGTCCTGCTATTGTTGATACTGGTTACTTATTCCTCAGGCACTTTACTCGTGTGGGTCGCTCCCCTCGAGTGCCACTCCGGAGTGTGCGATATACAGACTTTGAGTCCTCGAGACTCCTATCCCCTATCGGTGTTATGCGTAGGCTGGCATACCCGATTGGCAGACATAGCAGGCAGTACCAGTGTTTACTGGTGTACAGATTGGGTTTATTCAGATAGGCATTTATATTCTGATGCATACATTTAGCTATTCTTTTAGCTTGGTATTATAGAGGCATAGTAGTGGTAGTTTTCTATTTCCAGCAGTCTCTATTGCTTACCACTCTTCCTTCCTTTTGCCTCTGGTAGACCTTGTGGGTACGTCGGGGTTTGAGGCTTTACCCACAGGGGGAGGCTACTAGTTTTACTAGTGGTTCTCACCCCCATTGTTGTTTTTTTCCTTTTTCCTCCCTTTGTTTTGCAGTGTCTGCTGCGGGAGTTGCTGACCTTTCGGTTGACGGTTCGAGGCGAGGGAGTCGCGAGATAGATCCCTACCAGTGTTGATTTCTACAGTGGGATAGATGTACCAACCCGGGTTGTGGGTTTCACTGTACTCAGTTGTATTTTATTATTTTAGTTTATCTCCCTTTTTGGATTTATAGATGTTGTATAGGTGGCTTTTACTTGTATATCAGTTTGTCGGTGGATCAGATTATTGTATCAGTATTTTTGGGAGATAGATATTGTACCTTTATTTTTTCAGTTGTACAGTGATTCAGGCTTTTTATTATAGCAGTTTTTCTTCAGCTCTGATATCTGTTTAGTTATTAGATGATACTTTGCAGGTTGGACGCTTCGCCTATGCAGGGTTTCGCATAGGTGGCGGATCTGTTAGCGAGCCCGGGTCGCAGTTTCGACCCCCGGGGCGTGACAGATTAGAGTGGTATCAGAGCCTAGGATGTAGGTCATTATGGACTTAGAAACCCTAGGCTTGTGGTTGGACCTTAGGATGACTACGTGAGAGTCGTGACTTACAGCGAGAGTCCTGATTGAGTTTTATACCTCTCCCAAGGGACGGGACGAGTGATTGGCATGTTTATTCTCCTAAGCGATTATGTTGGCTGCAGACAACATAATGTTATGGAATGGGTGACATGCCTTAGACTTTCGCTGGATTGGGTCGAGAGCTTGTTGTGTGTTCTGTTGTGCGGTTTGTCGCAGTGAGCGGTGTCTCCCTGACGCAGAGTTCTGACCCGTGTGTGTACGCCATCGCAGTTGGTGAGTCTGGATAGGCAGTTTTGGGTCGGATACCCAGATTGAGGTCAGAGAGCTCTGGACCCATATGATAGGATTGACTGTGGCACATCAGCGGTGGAGTGAACAGCGGAATAGGATAATACAGTTGTTGGAGTAGTGGGCACCTCCGACAGTGCTTTTCGTCGAGACCAACCCCTTTGTGGTATCCCCGGTGGCAACGATCTCAGTGGCGCTGGTTGAGCGAGCAGCCCCCTCGGTGTCGACTTTTAGTGTCACGCCCCGGGTGCAAATCAGGACCCGGGCCCGTCTACAGATCCGCCGTGCACATGGGATTTCCCACGTACACGAAGCGCTGGTAACCTGCTCAAATATTAAATGTACAATAAAAGAGCATAATACAGAGCTGAAATAGAAGAACCACATAGTATCTCAGACTGGAACTACAAATACAACTGTAATATGTACAATAATCTCCCAGCTCACTCAAAATAATACAACTCGCTGGCGGAAGCCAGACCCAAAATAAAAGGAGAATCTCACAGTCTGAGTGGGGGGTACAATGTCTATCTACAGCTCTCAGTCTCCCAGGAGATCTATCTATTCAGCGATCCCCTTACCTCGATCAGCTGCCGATGGCCTAGCAGCTCCCGCAGATGACTCTGCAAAATAAAGGAGAAGAAAGAAACAGAAAACAACAATGGGGGTGAGAACTACCAGATAAACCAGCAGCCTCCCCTAGTGGGTAAAACCTCAACTCTGACGCACCCACTAGGACTACTAGAGGCAAAAGGGAAAAGGGGAAGTGGTAAGATACATAAGATGCTGAAACAGGAAAACTACCACTATTATGCTGTCAAAACTGTATGCATGCATCAGAAATAGTATCTGTCCAAATAAACCCAATCTAGTCACCAGAAACAACTGGTACTGCCTGCTCAGCGGAATCTGCACACACGGCTCGAAACCGCGGGATCGGCTCACACGGCTCGCATCCCAACATAAGTATCAGACCGGCACACACGGCTGGGTCCGAGAAAGCACACCTCCGGAGTGGCACTCGAGGGGAGCGACCCACACGAGTAAAATATCTCTGTCATCAGTATCACAAGTATCTCTGTAGCACATGTCTCAATATAGCAGGACTGGATCATAACCATGATCAAAGTGGGAAACTCCATCCACTATAGAAACCCAATCCCCAACTGATGCAATAAATAAACCAAACTCAACCCCAATCTGATGCAAGGATAAACATCTGGTCAACCGCCTACTGTCCGCGGTCACCGCAATACCCCACAAGTCCACAATCTAGCACAACCTTGGCTACACTATCCCAAACCCCTGCTCACACTTGAGCAACAACATATGAATGCAAAGGACAACAATGAAACATGTTCAAATCCCAATATGATAGTGTAGCAATAAATAGTGGCCTTACCTGATGTCCGGGCATGCATGCAACTGTCTTTATTTTTAAAAGTTGTAAAATAGTGTCAAAGGTTTAAAACAATTGATTTACTGAATAAAAGTCATTTGCATGCGAGATCATAGCCTTTGTCTCAATCACAGTGTCCCAATATAAGTCATCATATCATTTGTGGGGTTATATTAATTTTTAGGGGAGTTTGTCCCAGCGGTCCTTGTCATTTGTCATATTAATTTGTCCCAATGGTTCTCATTAATTGTCCTGTTAGTTGTCCTGTTAGTAGTCCTGTTAGTAGTCCTGTTAGTAGTCCTGTTAGTAGTCCCAATAATTCTCATTAATTGTCATATTTTAGGGGATTTCTAGTAATCCCAGTGAGCTTGTCAAAAATGAGGTAAGCAACAACCGCCCACCTCGAACAGCTCAAACAACACCCCAGGTAGTCTCCTGGTTGTCCACAGTCCTCAAATCCTGCAAATCAACGCTCCCGGTATAAATACAAATCCCAAAAAGCACAATATTTGCTGTTTTTCAGACAGCACGGGAAAAGAGGAATTTTTCACCTCTAAAATGAGCTCCTAAAATCCCAGAAAAATCACGGTTGCGTTCCTCGCGAAGAGTAGATCAAAATCGACTCTTAAAACGCCTCGATCTGACGCTCCTACGTCAAGATAAAAATCGGAGAAGTCGGTGCTGTCCAAAAACCATCACAGTAAAAGGGGGGTCAAAGAGGACCTGAAAACTGTGCCAAAAGTACGAAACGGAGCAAAATGATCAACACGGAAATCGAAGCCCTACCTCTTACGGTCGCGCTGCCGCAAAAATCGTCCAAAAATTCCACCCGGTTAGCCCGCAGTGAATTTTCGACGGAACTGCGACGGGAAATGGGCCGAAAAAGAAAATCGTCGCAGTGCGCCGCGTCGCAGATATCTCACTATCTGTAACTCCTAAATTCTGAGATTGTAGAGAGAGAAAGAGGAGAGAGAGAGGAAAAACTTTCGTATTGGGCACTTTTTCTGATTCTCTCTCTTCGGCTCGGAAACCAGGTGGAAAGAGAGGGGGGTGGGGTTCCCTCTTTATAATGGGCCAAAGGGAATATTCCCTCACGGGATCAGATCCGAACAGGAAACACCGAAACTGGCCAACCAGGAAGCGCCACGTGTCCACAAAACAGGAAACAGCCTGTGCAGGGCCAATCAGATTTCGCCACGTGGCCACGTGGTCCATGTGCTCGGTCCGCGCTCCGGGTCTTCCGAAAATGTCGGCCAACAGGATGCTGCCACGTGTCACCATCCAGAAGCTTCTAGAAGCCGGCCAACCAATCAGGAGCTGCCACGTGGCAAGGGAAGATTTCGGTGCACCCGGTGCACGCCTGGCCCATGGACCGCGCACCGAGCCCCCTGCCCGCGCCTGCCCGCGCCTGCCCGCGCCGCGCTCCTCCGCGCTCCGCCGCTGCGCCCGCCGCTGCGCCGCTGCCCGCCGCCGTGCGCCGCCGCCCGCCGGTCGCCGCCGGCCGCCGGAACAGTAATTCCGGCGGCCGGACAGTGTTCCGGCATGAACAGTAAAATGTGCCGAAAAATAAAGTGAATATACCATTTTGACCGTTTTCGCGCGCTGAGTCCAAATCCGCCGTCCGTTTCGCCAAATTCTCATCCGAAATTTTGCAAAAAGCTCCCGGAAAATCCCATTTGCTCCGATTTTCGCGCCAAGTCTATTTTAAATATCCAATTTCGATTCTACAAGCTTCGTTGCACTGTACAAGCTTCCTACAGTCACTATTTAATGTTGCACAGTTCCTGCGGGAGTCCGGATCATCACATCCTCCCCCACTAAAAAGAGTTTCGTCCTCGAAACGAGACTCAACAACAATCCTCAGTCCGATGTCTCGAATAAGTAGGGGTGAGCATCTCTCATCTCCGACTCGAGCTCCCATGTAGCCTCGCGCTCGTCATGATTGCTCCATTGGATCTTCACATAGGGAATGGCCCGATTGCGCAATTCTCTCACCTCTCGATCCAGAATTCGCAGTGGGCGCTCCTCATACCTCAAATCCTCGCTGATCTCAAGCGGTGTGAAGTCGATGACGTGCGATGGGTCGAAGACATACTTCCTCAAAGTAGAGACATGAAATACATCATGGACACCAGCAAGCCTCGGAGGAAGTGCAAGTCGGTAGGCAACTGGCCCGATACGCTCCAATACCTCAAAGGGTCCAATGTATCGGGGGCTAAGCTTTCCCACGAATGCCGAATCTCCTGATTCCTTTGGACGGCGAGACTTTCAGGAATACATGATCACCAACCTGAAACTCTAAGTCTCGTCGCCGAACATCGGCATAACTCCTTTGTCGGCTCTGGGCGGTCTGAAGATGCTGTCGGATTACTCGGACCTTCTCTTCTGCCTCTATCAAGACATCTGGTCCCAAGGTCCGCCTCTCGCCCACGTCACTCCAATAAAGCGGTGATCGACACTTGCGTCCATACAATGCTTCAAACGGAGCCATCTGAATGCTCGCTTGAAAGCTATTGTTGTACGCGAACTCAGCTAAAGATAAGTGTCGAATCCACCCTCCGCCGAAATCCAGGACGCAAGCCCTCAACATGTCCTCCAGGATTTGTATCGTCCGCTCAGACTGCCCATCAGTCTGCGGATGGAAAGCCGTACTGAACCTGAGTTCAGTCCCCAAGGCTGTTTGCAAACTTTTCCAGAAATGCGAAACAAACCTCGGGTCTCTATCTGATACAATGGAGGCGGGTACTCCATGTAATCTCACTATCTCATCCAGATATAACTGGGCTAGTCGCTCAAGTGGCCACGTAGTCTGCATGGGCAGAAAGTGCGCCGACTTGGTAAGTCGATCCACGACTACCCAGATAGCGTCTGCTCCTCCTGTGCCCTAGGAAGTCCGACCACGAAATCCATCGTAATGTGGTCCCATTTCCACTGGGGAATTGGGAGACTCTGTAACTTGCCAGCTGGCACTCGATGCTCAGCTTTCACCTGCTGACAAGTTAAACACTGAGCCACAAATCTCCCAACATCCCTTTTCATGCCTTTCCACCAGAAATGTGCCTTGAGGTCCTTATACATCTTAGTCCCACCAGGATGTAGGGTATAAGGTGTATAATGGGCCTCTCGCAAAATCTGCTCTCGGATCTCCGCATCCGCTGGCACACATGCTCGGTTCCTGTACCTTAGTACTCCCGAGGCATCTACCGTAAAGTCCCCAGACTGGTCACTCGGAATTTGATCTCTAATCCTGGTCAAGTGGGGGTCCTCACTCTGTTTTTCCTTGATCCTGTCTAGCAGAGTGGGCTGCACGACTAAAGATGTCAGTCTAGCAGAGACCCCAGGGGACACAACCTCTACCTCGAGCCGTCTCATTTCCTCTAATAGCGGTGCCTGGTCTGTGATCAACATAGACAAACTTTGCACCGCTCTCCTACTCAAGGCATCAGCGACCACATTAGCTTGCCTGGGTGGTAGAGAATATCTACATCATAATCCTTTAATAGCTCTAACCACCTACGCTGCCTTAAATTTAGCTCCTTTTGCGTGAACAGGTATTTTAGGCTCTTGTGGTCGGTGTAGATTTCACAGTGCTCCCCATATAGGTAATGACGCCAAAGCTTTAGTGCAAACACTACAGCAGCAAGCTCCAAGTCATGGGTAGGGTAATTCTTCTCGTAATCTTTGAGTTGCCTTGATGCATAAGCAATTACCCTCCCTTCTTGCATCAACACACAACCAAGTCCACTGTGTGATGCGTCGCTGTAGATCACATATCCTTTCCCATAACAGGGAGGGAAAGGATAGGAGCGGTCATCAATCTATTCTTTAGCTCCTCAAAACTCCTCTGACAATCCTCACTCCAGATAAACTTCACTCCTTTACGCGTCAAGCGAGTGAGGGGTGTGGAAAGCTTCGCAAAGCCTTCCACAAACCGACGATAATACCCAGCTAAACCCATAAAGCTACGCACCTCCGAAACGGTCGTCGGTCGGGGCCAATCTCGGACTGCCTCAATCTTCGCCGGGTCTACCGCCACACCTGCGGCGGAAATCACATGGCCCAAGAAAACTACCTCCCGAAGCCAAAACTCGCATTTTGCCAGTTTGGCAAACAACTTCTTCTCTCGCAGAAGTTGCAGCACGATCCTTAAGTGCTCCTCATGCTCCGCATCACTTCGGGAGTAGACCAGGATATCATCAATGAACACTACCACGAATCGATCTAAGTATGGTTTGAAGATCCGGTTCATTAAATCCATGAATGCGGCAGGGGCATTAGTTAGCCCAAAAGGCATAACTGTAAACTCATAATGCCCGTACCGTGATCTAAATGCCGTTTTCGGAATATCCTCGGCCTTCACCTTCAACTGGTGGTAACCGGATTGCAGATCTATCTTAGAGAAGACACAAGACCCTTGCAGCTGATCAAAAAGATCATCGATGCGCGGCAAAGGGTACTTGTTCTTGATGGTCACTTTATTTAATTCCCTATAATCCACACAAAGTCGAAGTGACCCATCTTTCTTCTTCACGAATAGCACCGGCGCTCCCCAAGGCGATACACTCGGCCTAATAAAGCCCTTATCCATTAAATCTTGGAGTTGCGCCTTAAGCTCTCGCACTCAGCCGGTGCCATCCGGTAAGGAGCCTTTGAGATTGGCGCAGTTCCTGGAACTACGTCAATCACAAACTCAATCTCCCTATCTGGCGGCATGCTAGTCAGCTCAGGTGGAAAAACATCCGGAAACTCGCGGGCAATAGGGATATCCCCGAGTTCCGGTGCCGCCGTAGGCCCCTCAACAACACTAGCCAAAAAGGCTACACATCCTCGATGGATCATCTGCCTCGCTCGGGAAGTCGAAATCATAGAGGCAAAGAAAGCACTCTGACATCCCCGGTATACCAACATCTCCTGGCCTGGCTCTCTAAAAGTGACGGTTCTTGCGGCACAATCAATAGTCGCAAAGTACCGAGCCAGCCAGTCCATTCCGAGGATCACATCGAAGTCCTTCAGCTGTCTCAAGACCAACAGGTCAGCTGGCATAATCCAGGACTCGATTTGCATCGGGCAGGACCAACAACACTCTTCCACGTGCAAGGTGTGATCGGGAATCTGAACCTCTAGTGCACGTGGCAAAAGTCCTACCTCTACCCATGTAATGATGCAAATGATTTACTAATAAAGAATGTGATGCTCCAGTATCAAATAAAGTACGAGTCCTAATGCCAGAAAGTAAGGTGATACCTGCCACCACATGATCTGCTGCCGAAGCGTCCTCTACTTGCGCAGCATACACTCGCCCACTCTGAGCTGGAGGGCGATAATCCGTGGGATGGGAAGAAGATGGTCTGCTTGCTGGAGCATAGGGGCGCTGAGCCGTCGACCGCTGCTGCGATGAAGATGGAGCAGATGCTGAAGCAGGGGTGGGGGGGGCCGAAAAGGGCACGAAGCTTGAATGTGCCCGGGCTGTCCACATCTATAGCAGCGACCCCACCGTTGGTCGCAGGTGTTGGAAAAATGCTGACCTCCGCAGAAGATACAATTGCCGGGGGCCCGTGGCTGTCGTGATGCTGTTGAGACTGCCGCTGTCGCTGAGGCTGCCGCTGCGACCCACGCTGCGACGACTGTGATCTTTGGTGCTGCTGCCCT